>BRZM01006698.1:17923-53346 GCA_033238685.1 Lates japonicus | reverse complement strand
TAGAAACAGTAGAAGCTGACTCTCTGCCTCTGTGTTTTCAGTCTGGATCTTCAGACGTGGAGAAATATTTTAGCCCGTCGATGCTGCAGGATCCTTGGGCCGCTCTGCAGCCAATCAGAGCCGCCGACGCTAATGCAGCCAGACACACAACCTGACACAAACAACCCGACAGGAAACAACAACAGCTGCAGCCTGACACACAGTGCGAAACAGCTGCAACTTGACCGGAAACAACAAACATCAGCAGTAAACAATCAAACAAACATCAGCAGTAAACAGACCTGAGGTCTGTGAGCATCTTCAGTCACCAGCACTCTGAGTTCATCAGCAGCTTCAGGATCAGATTTCACTGATTTCAGGGATCAATCACTTTGATTAGTTGTGTTTCTATGATGAACTGATGATGAAACACAGATCAGTGTTTTTAACAAAATGTTTTCTAACTGTTTTTAATCAGATTCTTTGTCATGTGTTTTATTCAGAGTTTGTAAAAAAGAAAAGTTCAGTTTGTTTTAAAATTAAAAAACTTTAGTTTTAAACTGGAGTCGTCATTTTAATTTGAAAGGAAAGGGTCACCATCATCATCATGATCAAAAAACAAACTTCAGAAAACAAAGGAAACATCTTCGTCGAAATCAGCCAGAGCTCTTTAATTTTACTTTGAAAAACTAAAACCCTTTAATAGCTCTTATTGTGAAAAGGCCTTAATGAACACATGAAGGAGACTTTAAGGCTCCGTGAGTTTAAGGTGTTATTAAGTCACCTGACCTGGGAGAGGAGGCTGTGACCCACCACCTGGGGATCCAGGTGCACTGATTAGATACAGTTGGACTCACCTCTGCACTGAACGGGTTCTGGAACCAGACTCTTGGAGAGGGGCTGGACTCTCTCCTTGTGGTGTTAAAGGTGTTACCTAAAGACAACAGGTGTTACATTTCTTTGTCTCTTTTGAGGAATTTTACGTCTCATAAAAACGATGCCGGAGAATATTTGTACTTTTAAAGGTTCCATAACGAACTTACCTTCAGTATCACACCTGGAGACCAATCGTCGCCCTTGGGAACACTCAGACAGCTGTGACCTCAGACTGGTTTTATTACTAAAGACTGAATAGAAAAACATTTTAATTTAAAATATTGACAGTGAAGTTTTGACCTTGGAGACAATCTCACCTTAGGGTCGACTCAGCAGCTGTTCTGGACCTTTTGATCAGATCACATGATCTTGGCAGGGAGTCGTCCAGTTGTCATATCTCCGTTTCTCTAAGAACTTTCAGCTGGAAAGTTCAAACCTTTAAAACCAGGACCAGAGTCTCATTAACATAACGCTGGTTTGGGTCTGTTCTGGATCTGGATCAGGTCTGAGAATCATCAGGTCGAGTTAAGATCAGGTCTTCAGGTAAAGTTTTTGTGGTCACTGATTTTCATCAGAAACCATCAGAGGTATTTGTAGCTGTATTTCTAATTCTCTGTCACCGTTCAGGTTTTAATCGACTAAGGATTAACTCCATCGACTCAGTGAACCCACTCCTAAAACCCACCTGTTTTGGTTGTCATGGTAACAGAAGAGAGGAAGATTCTATTTAAGATATTATTTCTATTTATTCAGTTAAAGTGCACAAAGAGTTACAATAGAGAGTTGAGGGTTCAACACCTGCTAACACATGCTAACACATGCTAACTGTTGCCCATGCTGACTGAAACTAAAGTGGATCCTAGAATATGGAGAAGAGGCTTGTGAGCACTGTTAGCATCGTTAGCTCATTCAAACTGTGTCTACTCGTTAACACTCAGCTCGTTAACAGTCAACGCGTTAACAGCTGTCCTGAACTCTTCTCTTTGGTCCCTTTTGTTACTCTACTAAAGTTTGTTTGTTTCTGTGGCTGTGTTTCCAAGGGCAACCAGTGAGCCAATCAGAAGCCATTAGAATGATGATGTCACTAATGACTTCACTGGATTTAAACAGGTGAGATCTTTTAGTCTCCTTAGTTTTATCAGTCCACCATTTAGGAGTAAGACCATGTCACTGAGGTCACTGAGGGGGTGTGATCAGCAGTAAACTGGTCTCCAAACTTGCCATTAAATTAATTGGTTACTATGGTGACACAGAGTGC
The DNA here is from genome assembly GCA_033238685.1 of Lates japonicus. Taxonomy (NCBI): domain Eukaryota; kingdom Metazoa; phylum Chordata; class Actinopteri; family Centropomidae; genus Lates; species Lates japonicus. The sequence continues at coordinate 51,233 of BRZM01006698.1, read as the reverse complement.
TGCCATCTGATTGGCTGGCATGTTGTGGTGTTGGGCGGGGTCAGTCTGTCAGCAGCAGGTGAGGGGGCGGAGCTCCAGCAGCCACAGCAGAGGTCAGAGGGCAGAGGTCATCGTTGAGCTTGAGCAGAGAGTGTCGCTGCTTCCTGAGAGGAACTCTATTGGTCAGAGTCTGAAGAGACACAGACAGAATCCTGCGCTGTGATTGGCTGGTGTTCATTAAAGTCTTTTCACAATAAAAGCTTTTTAAGGGTTTTTCAACGTAAAGGACAGATGAAGGATCTGATTCAGATGTTAGCACATTTTAGCTAACGTGTTAGCTAACGTGCAAGGACATGTTCAGTCTCCAGCTAAGCTCCACCCACAAACAAACGTCATGTTTAACAGCAATGGCATCTACTGATGATGATGTCACTGACCAGGCGGAGGCGCTGGGTATACAGCTGCTCCGATTCATCTGGTTTCCTGGTTGGCGCGGCAACGTGCCAACGCTGCAGCTCTACCATCATCTCTGCCGGACTGAAGAGGACTGCTGGGTCAGCACGGCAACGGTTGATCAACTCCACCAATCGCTCCTTATAGTGCAACCTGCCGGAGAGAAGACAGTATGTACTTCAGTAGACCACACACTGCACAGGTGAACTCAGGTGAACTAATACTACTGTCACACCTGGTGAACTACAACATATTCAAACTGGGATCAGTCAAAGATCAGGACTCAGATCAGACAGAGATCAGACTGACTGGGACTCAGATCAGACTGGGACTGTGACCCAGACTGTGGCGAGATCAGACTGGGATCAGGACTGGGATCAGACTCCAGACTGGACAGAGATCGCACCAGATCAGACTCAGATCAGATCAGATCAGACAGATCTCAGAGAGATCAGACAGAGATCAGACAGATCAGACTCAAATCAGAAAGAGGTCAGACTGGGATCAGACAGAGATCAGACTGGGATCAGACTGGGATCAGACTGGGATGTGGTAATGGTCTTACTGGCAGTATCCTCTGTACTCAGGAAGTGCAGGTTGTCCGCAGGGCTCCTCTCTTCTGCTGCCGTCGTCTCTCAGCTCCAAAACCAAACACACTCCTGAAAACTGACACTCCAGTCAGTTTAACTGGGAGAGAAAAGATTCCACCTGAGGAGCAGAGAGAGACCTTACCTGTCTTGCTGGTGTCAGGTGAGCTACCTTTGGCTGGTTCCAACCAGGAAGGAGACACTCTGTAAAACTGAAACACAATCCACCTCATCAACAAGTTATATCTCATTAGACCTGTCCACACATCACCTGTGTCCACCTGAGCTCTTCAAGCAACAGCCTGTCAGGCGTTACCTGTAGCAGCAGGTGTAGGCGGGTCACGCTCCAGTCCCTCAGGTGGTACAGGCAGTCTCTGCAGGGTGGTGGGCATGAAGACTGGTTCCTGATCGGCAGAGGAAACCACAGACCTGAAGAAGATTCAATGAAACTCAGGTTTAAAGGATGTTCTGATTTGAATTTTGCTATGGATCTAGTAGAGACCCAACGGTAGAAGTTGACGACAGGCCCTGACGATAGAACCCGACAGTAATTCCCACAATAGTGGAAACAACAGTAGACCCTGATGAAAACTAACAGTAGAGCCCTGACAGCAGACCCTGACAGTAGACCTTGACAGTAGACCCTGACAGTAGAACCCAACAGTAGAAGTTGACGACAGGCCCTGACAGTAGAACCCGACAGTAGACCCTGATAATGGAAGCTAACAGTAGAAGCTAACAGTAGACCCTGACAGTGGACCTTGATAGAAGACCCTGACAGAAGACCCTGACAGTAAACCCTAACAGTAGAACCCAACAGTAGAAGCTGACAGCAGGCCCTGACAGTAGACCCTGACAGTAGACCCTGATAGAAGACCCTAACAGTAGAACACGACAGTAGAAGCTAACAGCAGACCCTGACAGTAGACTTTGACAGTAGACCCTGACAGCAGACCTTGATAGGAGACCCTGATAGAAGAACACGACAGTAGAAGCTAACAGTAGACCCTGACAGCAGACCCTGACAGTAGACCTTGACAGTAGACCCTGACAGTAGAACCCAACAGTAGAAGTTGACGACAGGCCCTGACAGTAGAACCCGACAGTAGACCCTGATAGTGGAAGCTAACAGTAGACCCTGACAGTAGAAGCTAACAGTAGACCCTGACAGTGGACCTTGATAGAAGACCCTGACAGTAACCCTAACAGTAGAACCCAACAGTAGAAGCTGACAGCAGGCCCTGACAGTAGACCCTGACAGTAGACCCTGATAGAAGACCCTAACAGTAGAACACAACAGTAGAAATAACAGCAGACCCTGACAGTGAACGACGGTAGACCTGACGCCAGACGATGAAGACCTGATAGGAGCCTAACGGTAGAACACGACAGTAGAAGTAACAGTAGACCTGATGATGGCGGCGACCTGACGGTGTGTGGTGTGTATCGGGCCAATGTGCGGTGTGTGCTGGCTGCAGGTGAAGTGGAGACAGCCTCCTTTGGACAGAATGAAGATGAACTGACAGTTTGGACACTCTGAGAAACACAAACATATCAGAGACACAAAACAGAACCACATTAGAACACAGTAGAAACCACACACAGTAAACACTTCACTTTGTCATTTATCTCACAGAGAATAAGCAAAGTACGATCAAACAGCTCAGTCACCTGATCCGGTTCTGTAAGAACGTCCAGAACCAGAATCTGTGACTGACTCAGATCCAGAGAGTGGAGTAGGTGGAGATCGACGCAACTAACCAGGTCCAAAGTGTTTTTACCCACATCACCATCGTGCTCAGCAAATCTCAAACATCTCTGAGCTTCTGATCGCACCTTGAACAGTAGAGTACAGTAGAGTACAGCTCTTTTCCACTGCAGGAACTCACTGACCCATGACCTATTCTACTCAGAACCTGGACTTTCAGAACCTTGTGAGTATTTGATACGAGGGAGACTGAAGGGACGTGTTCAGTTTCAGCTTTAGCAGTGGAAACAGGTTCTGGATCAGAGTGGGTCCTGGTCCTGGCCCCTCAGCCCCCCACCCCCCGCCCCGTGGTGCTGTGTTTGTACAGATGCTGTTGTAGCTGAACAGGGCGGTGCTGTGGTCCGGATGATTCTGCTGCTGCCAGACTCTGAACTGCTCACAAGACAGACCCTGATGCTGAGGAGACCACTGCAGAACACACAGAGATCTGAGACCAGGACCCAGGTTCAGTTCAACAGCAGATCTGACCAGGACCAGTGAGTGTATGTGTGTGTGTGTCCTACAGGTGATCTGCACTGAGAACAGGTGCTCTTCTTACAGCTGGGACAGTCCATCCTCAGCCGGTCAGCTTCATGAAGCATGCCGAACGAACACTGAAACACACACGTGCACACACACACAAGTGTGATGAACAGGTAAACACCTGGATCAGACATTATCTGAGTTTATATCAGTTATTTATGCTATGTTGATGTTATGCTGATGTCGTTATTCATAATAAACAGGTGAAGGAGTCTCAGTCTGAGTTCTGGTGTAAACTCTGCCTGATGAGGTAGAGGAGTGTTTCCTGTCTGACACACCTGTTCAAAGTTAACGCTGCAACATTTTTCTGCCTCCTGGTTCTGTATAAAAGTTACGATCACAGAGAGGCAGCAGCCGAGCTCACAGAGTCGAAAAGTTCAGCGTGAAACTAAAACCAACAGCTGTTTGATTGTTTCAATGTAAGAAGTTATCGACCTGCTCTGTGTGTGTGTGTGCGTGTGTGTTTGGTGACTTGTTTCAGGTCCAGGTGAAACCCTCTCCAGGTGGACTGGTCTCTGGTGGTTCTGTCAGACTCAGGTTCTTACGTGAGCACACCAGCAGAAGTTGGGCATCTCCTGCAGAGCTCGGTCTCTGAGTTTCCTCTGGAACAGCTCATGGAGCTGAGCAGGCAGGAAGTGACGGATCTGCACACAAACAAACAAACAAACAAACAACAGTCAGAGGCAGCAGGTCGGGATGTTCCACCTAAAGCAGGTGAGTTGACCTAGTCGGGTCACAACTGCTGTGTCTTATTGATTGGCAGCTTCAATCTGATTCTACTGATCAATGATCAATAAAACTCTGACACACCTGTGTCTCCAGGTGATCCCTCCCTCACCTGAGTGTCCAGCAGGTTGAAGTAGTCCATGGACTCCTCCATCCGTCCCTCACCTCTGACCTCAGGTCGGCCACACTGAGGACAAACCAGCTGATCGATGCTTCGCTCTTTAATGGCTGCGGAGAAAAACGTCTTAAAACATGTCTGACACAGGAAGCAGGAGCAGTGAGTCATGGTGATGATCTGCAGGAAATAAAGCAGAGAAGAAAGCGACCTTTATTTTTACACAGGAACACAAATATCAACAAATGATTCCAAAATCAGAAAGCAATAAAACAACGTCACGATAACTGGCGGGAGCGAAACTAAAGGACAGGAAGCAAGAGACTGAGGCTGGTCTCTGATTGGCTGATGAAGGTTCTCACCTTGAAGGTCACCTGGTCCTGACAGATAGGAGCAGCTGTGGGTCAGGAACCTGAGGGCTGATGGGAGATCTTTGTTGATTGGACTGCCTCCATGACACATCCTGGGGCTGAAGCCCGCCTTCATCGTGGTGACAGGAAGATGGCCCGCCTGGTCGAGGGGAAGGCGGGCTGCCATCTGAAGGGGCAGAGGAGAACTGTAAGTTATCCAGGACCACCTGAGACTCCCTGAGACTGCCTGGGATACCTGAGACCTGCTGCAGTCCCCTCACCTTGATGTGGTCCGCTCCGTCTGCTATTTCACTCCTGAAGTCTTGTACCCTGGTCCTGATGGTTCAGGTGCTGGTCCAGAACCCGGTCTGTCTGTCTCTGGCTGCTTCTGATTGGGCCGATCCGTGCAGGTGGAGTCATCCTGCTAGTCCACTGTTTTATTCCAGGCTCAGAGCCCCCATCATTCTGCTGAGGTTTTGGAGAGACCTGCAGGGACCAGGTTCCTGGTTATCACATGTAAACACCTGATCCTGGTTTTCAGAGACATGGATCTGACAGAAACAGGACCCTGAGAAGACCTGATCAGGTTTCTATCAAACTGAGGTGCACATAGAGGATGGACACACAGTCACAGACTCCTGATCTATTATGATCATTCACCTGATCTCACCTGTTACTGTCTGTCTCACCTGGGAGGAAGAGCTCAGGAAGAGGTTGTAGTGGTTGGAGGAGGGAGGAGGAGGGGAGGAGCACAGGTGATCCCAGCAGCTCCTCTGTGCGACCTCCTCACCCTCACCTCCCTGCTCCTCCCATTGGCTGGCTGCAAAGCAGGAGGAGGAGCCTCATCAGGTCACAGTGGCGAGCTAATGGTAACATGGAACCTGCAATCAGACCAACAGAGTTTACCTTTCTGTCCAGGCATGAGTAGGAGGTGAGAGGAGATGACTGCTCTGTAGAGGGAGGAGATGGAGAATGTGGTGGCGCCTGCAGGAGGACACAGAGACACTGTAAAGGTCTAGATCAGACACACGATCAGTTATTGATTATTACCAATAATAACTGTTTACCTCTCTGACCTTCCCTCTGTAAGCTGACTGATGATGCCTGCACACCTGTTGGGGGTGGAGCTTGGGCCGGGACACCTGGCGGACAGAGGGCGTCACCTAGGCCTGCCTCATTTCTGGCCTAGCTTGGCGATGGATGGACACACCTGACAGGAAGTGACATCATCAACATCGCGACATAGACAAAGATTAGTTAGTTGTTTGTGAACTTTGTTCAATGAAAATTTGAATTTGAATCTTTATTAACGGTCCCGAGGCAGATGGCGCCCCTGAGTCTAGTTCTGTGTTAGTTCTGCCTCTTAAAGGAAGTTTTTCCTTGCCACTGTAAAGCTAGTGCTGCTCATGGTGGATCTGTTGGGTCTCTGTAATACCTATTTTAAAGTATGGTCTAGACCTGCTTTATATAGAAAAGTGCCTTGAGATGACTTTTGTTGTGATATGGCACTATATAAATAAAACTGAATTGAAAATTGAATTAACTCTAATAATTCAGACTAGAGTCTGAAACCACACTGTCTGACCCACTCTGACCGCTCTGATTCAGGGCCACATGGGTCCAGTTCCTCAGTCCGTCAGACTGATGTTGCGGAAAAGCGTCCGAGGGAGACAGGGCGGGTTGATCACCATGGAGCCACGAGGGACGGACAGGCGTAACAGCAGGGCGGGACACTGGGTGCGTCTCCTTGAAGCCAGATGCACGCAGGATATTATACTCTCACTTCCTGTAGAGACACATGACAACAGCAGTCAACAAAACCTCAGAATATAACCAAGTTCCTGTTGGTCTCACCTGTTCATCTCACCTTCACTTAGTGAACAGGAACCGTCCCAACCAAATAGCCAACCTCTTCTTCTCTTTGTTTGGAAAACCTGAGAAAACAAACAACAACCTCACTGATAAATATTCATCATCACAGAGGTGACTGATCAGTAATAATCAATAATCATCTGAGGTGTACACAGTCAATGATTGTTTGAATCAACATGCTCTTGTTGTGTAAACACAGACAGGAAGTGAACAGTGGATAAAGTAGAAACATTGGAGTCTGTTCATACTCATTAAAAAATCCACATAGAGACGAAGATCAGAAAAGAGCTCGAACCTTGTGAAGATCAGACAGAGTCTCTGCGGGGTAACTGTACTGACACTGAGGGGAGAGAGGGGTGGAAGGAGTAAGGTCAGCTGTTGTTGTTGTTAGCATGTAGCTAACAGCTAGCTAAACTAAACCAACAACTCAGACTGGATCTTAATGTTGTCCTATTAGCTTCGCAGGCTAACCCGAGTTGCTTGAAAGCAAGGTCAAGTGAGACGCAAACTTGTTTTTCTTACTAATAAAGTTTGATTTTGAACTGAAGGTGAAAGGTTTAAAGTTCGGACCTCACCTCACCAGAGTCCACAGCTCCTCCTTAGCTCCGACTCATTAGCATTTATCAAAAACTCAGCCCAGAAACTCGTAACATTCACCGGCTGACAGGCTAACACCTGCCGTTTGGGCACTCATTTAAACGCGACACACCCACATCACTTCAAGACCTTCAAATTAAAAGATAAAAAGTCTGGCCTGTCTGAAATAGCGTCTGTTTTTTCTCTCTAGTGTTTCTTAAACACGTTAAAACCATGTAACTCAGAGCAGCTGTTCTCAGATCTGTGACAGTTTCCTCATTTATTCACTGTTTGACTGAAAATAAAAATAAAAATATAGTTGTAAAGTATCAGTTTCTTGCACTTCATGTTGTCTAAATATGCAAACACAGAATAATGACATCATCCATTTTTAATGTTTTGGCTTACAGACATGCATCAATGGTGATGGGTTAGAGAATTAAAAAAATAAAAACACCTCCATCATTCCTTTATTATGAGCTGGAAACCTTCCTGTCTCGGTGTGTTCAGATGTATTTCGGGAGTCTGAGCTGCTGCTGTGAACAGACCACCTTCACACCTGTACCTGGTGTCTGTGGGACACACCTGTCTGTACCTGCTGACCTGACACCATGTGCTTGACCTCCTGGAACAAATGACAGAAGAGCAGGAAGTGACTATGATGCTGATGATCATGATATGATTCTGAAATAATGATCAGCTGATCAGGTTCATAACCCCCCATCAGCAGATTCAACCCCAAAACTTTGTTTATTAACGGACTCAAACTCCCATCAGCCCTGCACAGGAAGTCTGTATCTCAGATGGGCGTGGCCCTCCTCCACCTTACGCCGGTCAGAGCTCGCGGTTGGTGGATGAACACACGGCTGTGCGGGCGCCTGATTGGCGGCCGCTCTGGCTCCGGCTGTTACGCCCGTCATGGTGACAGCTCTCAGCGAGTCTCGGTGCGAAGATCAGTAGCGGCGTTGGTTGGCCTTTGCACTCGGCCTGAGCGCGGCGTTCGCTCCGATGGCCCGATGCAAATCCACCAGGTGGAGGCGGGCCCAGCAGCTTCTGAGCTCGCTCCTTCTCGCCAGCCGCAGCGTGTCCAGGATCAGCAAATCGTTTAGCCAGCGGTAGCGACAGGCAAACAGCTCCTTGCCCGCCATGGCGTCGATGGCAGCACCTGCAGGTGGCGCTCGGTAGCCTGCTCTGTCAGCACAGAGCTCCTTGAAGGTAGTGACAGCCGCCCAGCTCAGCGATGACCGTAGGTGATGAAGCGTGGTGATGTCCAGGTTCACCGGCTGACGCCTCTCCATCTGCACTTGGGTGGGAAATGCCAAACTGGCGACCCGCGATTGCCACGGTCGACCAGGTCAGCTCAGACTCCTCCTCCTCCTCCTCCTCTTCTGGTGGTTGTCTTCATACCTCCTTCTCCTCCTCCTCCTCCTCCTCCTCCCTCATCTTCCTCGCCGCTGCCTCCTCCGCCTGCAGGCGTTGACAGCAACAATGTCCCCGCGGGCGGAGACACCCATGTCTCTGGGGCGGTCGGCCATGGGGCAGGAGGCGCCATTATGCTTTCTGCAAAAGGCGATGTGGGGAGTCTGTAGTGGAGCCAGGCTGCTGGCGGCTGGCCTGCAGGAAATCCTCCGCCCTCAGCCTGATGATACTCTTGTCTCGTACTGACCCCGCCCCTGCCAGATGTTGTGCAGAGCCTCCTTCCTGCCCACCGCCTTCACCCAGGTGCCCCCGTTGGCCCTACGTCTACCTAGCGTTTGGCGGCGGTTGGAGGCATCCTGGTAGGTGAAGGCGATGCAGCAGAGCCACCGTCCTCGGGCTCAGCTGTCCCACGATGGCCGTCAGGTGAGTCAGGTTGGTGCTGTGCAGTGGGACTCCTTCACCTCTGTCTCTCAGCCTCCACCGCACTTGGGAAGCGCAGCTCGGCCCGCGGTTTACCACAAAGCTTCTGGTGACCCTCCACCCCCGGACACAGCTGCTCCACCATGCATAACACCTGGCAAAACTGATCCTCTGCTGCAGCACCTACTCTGGACATGACTCATCACACCTGAGACTACAGTGAACACCTGGTGAAGACCGACTCTGGTTCATCATTTAACCCCTAACCCTAACCCCCCAAACACACAGTAAACCTATAAACACAGTAAACAAAAGCGCAGTAAACTCTCAGCCATCATACAGGTATTGTTCCTGACCATCTAAACACCTGGTTCTGGAATGCTGCTGCTGATGCAATGGAAAAGCCATCACCATGATTTAGGTGACCCTGGTTGTCATAACTTCAACCTGATGATGTGATTGGGTTTCCTGTTGAAATGCACCCTGGGAATGGTAGTTGCGCTGTCAGAGTTTATTTAACTTTGACCGTTGATCGATCAGCAGATGTTTGTGATCAGCTGATCAGTTGTTGATAATTTGTTGTGACTGGTTCATGTTGATCCTGTGACTCTCACGTCATCCTGATGAAACCATGATGAAGTCTGATAGATTCATGTGTGTTCATAGGTTGTGACAGCAGTGTCACCTGATCACACTCATTTATCTGGTTCCAGCGGGTTAAAGATCAGATCAGGACCAGGTCCATGTATTTCGTTTCCTTCACTAACAGCACTCCTGACTGTAAAATGTCTCAAAGCTGAGACTGAAGAATCCCATGATGAATCTGACCGTTTTCTGACTTTAGCTGTTAGCTTGGTAGCTCTGATGCTAACTCTTCTCACTGTGAAATGTGACGTCATTCAGCCACTCCAAGTTTCTAACATCGCTTTGTGACTCATTTTAGTTTGAATTAGTTTAAACGTTTAGAAATCACGTGACGTGTACTCACAGCAGTGACGTGTGAACTTTAATCCGCAGGCTCTTCTCCAGATATCTGCTAATACTAACTGATAACTTCTTCTTCCTCTGCTCCGCTGGCAGGAACACAGCAACTTCAGGAGAGTTTCAGAATAAAGCTTTACTTTATATTGTGATTTAACTGTGCAACAGATTGATTAACAAAAAAATTCACTGCATGTTTTTTTTTTAACAGTGTTAAACATCTTAAACAAATTAATATTCACAGACAAATAAAAATAAGCGAGTTCCTGTTATAAACTCCAGGATAGCGCTTTTAACGTCAGTATTCAGATCTTCAACTTCAGTAAAAGTGTGGATATTTCATTAAAAGCTCCACAGAGTTTTGTTGCTCTGATGGGACCATCATTACTGTGACAGTGGAGCCACAAAGCGAAAAGCAAATGATTGTCCCAACACATCAGTGACCAGAGGTTTCCAACACACCTGGATTGGGTGAGCTCTGAAACCAGGATCGGTTCATCCACAACAGAAACTCTCTGTTTGGACTCAGACCAGATCCTGTTATCAGGAAATCAGAACCTGGTGTACCTGGTTGGTCAGTGATGGAACGGTTCCTGTCTCACCTCCAGCACCTCCTCCTCCTCTTCTTCCTCTTTTCTCTTCCTCCTCCTCCTCTCACTCCCTCCACACTTAGCATTTTTCAGCTCTTGTCACGTCCAGTGAGGCAAAGCGTCACTCTGAGTCACAGAACACCTGTTGAGGTGCTCTGATGAATTTCAGGTAAGTCTAGCCTGCATCTGTGGACTTAACCAGCGAAAACAGACTGCAGTGATAATAAATACTTTTATTGATCGGTTGAACAGAAGTTGATTGACAGCATGCTGAACAGAGCTAAGGCGCGTGGGCTGTGAGGTCAAGAGGTCAGAGTGGCTTCAGACTGGTTACCTGCTTCCTTTGACTCGCCGGTTTAAAACTCACCTGAGCAGGTGAGATGCTGCATCATACACATGAAAAAATAACAAACTATATTCAGTCAATCGGGAGGCAGCTCACCTGGACAGAGAAAAAACACTGACAGGTCACCTGGTTGTTCCACCTGCGTGACAGGTCATGAAGTATAGGTCAGAGGTCACAGCAGGAGGAGGCAGAGTCAGAGGTCAGGACCTTTCATCAGCTCTTGGCCTGTTTCCTCTTCTGAACGAGCTCCGCCAACATCTTATAACGAATCATACACTCCTCCTGAAACAAACAACACAACAATAAACACACAACAATAAACAACACAACAATAAACAAACAAACTTCCTGTTATGACATAAATCACTGTCGCGTGGCGTTCAGTCCGGCGATCAATGATATTGTAACTTGAGGTAACGGTGTCCACCTGTCTCACTCGAGTGTGTAGACTCAGTGAAATAGTAAATGATAGAACACAGTAGAGACACTGAGGCTCAAATGAAATAGTCTCACAGGAATAAACAATAGAAATAAAATGTTATTCCTTTGGTTGTTTGGGAGAAAGCTGGATAATAAGCGTTCACGAGTTCATCTGAGGAGTAGAATTATAGTGAATATTAATGAACTGAACTCGACTCAGCTGCACTTTAAACCACAGGTGTGTTCCTGCTCTGTTCTTCTACAGGTTTAATCAGGCTCACAGTCAGGTAGACAGACAGGTAAACAGGCGGACTGACAGGTAGACAGGCAGACTATATGCCTGTAATCTCTGTTGGTCCACTCACCTTGGACTTCCCAGGGACCACCTTAGCGATGCGGTCCCAGCGTTCTCACCAGTTCCTCTGGGAAACTGTTGCGACTAGTTCCAGCAGTTCTGTTGGTTCCTGAGTCCAGGCGGTGGTCCGCCCTCCCCCACTCTCTGAGGCTCCGCCTCCTCCTCCTCAACCACAGCGGGTCAGTCTCTGCCTGCCCGGCGGCCTCCCCAGCCTTCACCTCCCCGTCTGCTGCATACCACGCCACTGAAGACTTCCTGGTCCTCCAGCTGAGGACCGCCAAAGCAGCTTCCTCCTCTTCCTCCTGCTCCTCCTCCACATGCCCGCCCACACCTCTGATCGCCCACTGTCAGTAAGGCCTCCACAGAAAGAGGCGGGCCCTTCAACTCAGACAGCTACCGGACCTGAAACACACAGAGCACCTTGGTTAACAACGGCTGACAGTGGACCAGCGGAACCTGATTCTGACAGAGTCCGGTAACAGTGGAACTGACAATGAGGTCAGTGACAGTGGAATCAGTGACAGCCCAGAGATCAGTGACGGTAGAAGTCAGTGACAGTGGAGTCGGTGACGGTAGAGTCCAGTGACAGTGGGAGACTGACAGTAGAGTCAGTGACAGCAGAATCGGTGACAGCCAGAACCAGTGACAGTAGAGATCAGTGACAGCAGAATCCAGTGACAGTGGGGGTCAGTGACAGTAGAACTGACAGTAGAATCCAGTGAGCAGCAGGATCGGTGACAGTGGGGCTAACAGTAGAGGTCAGTGAGTGGGGAGCTAACGATGGGGCTAACAGTAGAGCTAACAGTGAGTCGGTGACAGTGGGCTAACGGTGGGGGCTAACGGTAGAGGTCGTGACAGTGGAATCAGTGACAGTGGGGTCGGTGACAGTGAGAGACTGACAGTGAGAGTCGGTGACATGGAGCTAACAGTAGAGCTAACAGTAGAGTCAGTGACAGTGGGGCTATGAGTAGGGTCAGTGACCGTGGGGTCAGTGACAGTGGAGCTAACAGTGAGGCTAACAGTAGAGTCAGTGACAGTGGGAACTGACGGTAGAGTCAGTGACAGTGGGAATCAGTGACGAGTAGAGTCAGCGGTAGTGAGAGTTTACCTGAGGTGTGGCTCATTGTCTTTCACCTGTTTTGACACAGTGCGTCACCTGTTGGAAAACAGATTCTGAATCTGATCATCTTAAAACTACAAACAGGTTCTGATGTTAAGCGGTCTCATGGACCTGATCCTGACTCTGGACCTGATCATTTGACCAATGTGATTCAAACTGAACTGGTTCTGAACTGGTTTTAACAGACTTACATCAGACTGATCGTCCCAGTTCATGAAGCGATCTTTTCTAACTTGACCGGGTTCCTCTGGAATTTAACCATCAACCTGCTGAGAGGCTGAGCTCTTCCTCTGTCAGTCTGCAGCCTGAGGACACACAAGACGAACCGTCATCCAGGTGTGTCCACTGTGATCCACATCAGTGCAGTCTGTAATGTGGGGAACATGTCAGACCTTCTTCCTGGCAGCTCTGCGGTCCTGCAGCCAGGCATCCGCTGGTCCAAGTCCTCTCGATGGAGGAGGAGGTTGGATCATTAACTCTGATGATTCAAGTTCTCTGAGGATGGCGCAAGTAAACTGGAAACTCTCCACCTTGACTTCTTAAACGGCCTCTTCTCTCACAGAGGACCAACAGAGGTCAGAGGTCAGTTGGTGCATTCAGGTGCAGGTGTTACAGTCCAACATCTATCATTCTGACTGAGTGTTTACTGTTTACTGAGTGTTTACTGAGCGTTTACTGTTAGAAACAATCAGATGCAAACTTAACGGCAGCAGTTTAAACATCATCATCATAGATCATCTGACATCGCTCCTTTAACTTCCTGTAGGCAACAGCAGCCATAAGGTTCATCACACTGATGTTCGATCTACGGCAGCCTGGAAGGAAAAGATATCAATGTTTACTGGTGTAACACTGTTAGCTTCAGCCTCTTCTCTGCTGCTTCATCTGCTGTTGATCTTCATAGTACTGCTTCACTTCCACCAAGTACACGAATGCGGGTTACAGACAGGTAAGCGGACAGACAGGTAAACAGACGGTAGACGAACGGGTAGACAGACAGGTAAGCAGACAGACAGGAATATACCTAAACGGTCTAGAGGCAGGTTTTGATGGACAGAGTGAGAGCCAGATGCTGAGCTTCAGAGGAGGATGTCCTGCTGCCAATGAGGTCGGTCCTGAACCCTGAAGCAAAAACAAACAATAAAAAACACATTAAATTAACAAATATCAACCTTCATCACCTCAGACACAGAAAGAGGTGAGCTCTGTCCTGATCAGGATCGAGCTGGATCCAGAGTGAGCATCGATGTTGAACCACCTGGATCCAGGTCAGCTGACCGTTAGTGAGGAAAACCTGGACCAGAAACCTCAGTCCACTCGATGCAGCACTATGACAACCCAAAACCCTGAGACTCACCTGATCAGGCAAGAAACGATGGGGCTGAGCGAATCAGAGCACAATCTACAGTGAAATAGATTCTGATTAAATAGAAGCCAAAGTGGTGGTCAGTGAAACACAGTACCTGTCGGGCGCTCTGGCCGATGCACTGAAGCTCATCTCCACAGGTCTGGAGCTCACCTTCTTCTTCTCCTTCTTCTTCTTACTCAGCAGCTCATCCTGGAAACAAGGAGGATTAATCACCCTAGTCACATGACATAGCCTGTTTCTGATTGGCTGTGTGTGCAGCTCTGCTCTGATTGGCCATCTCACCAGCTGTTTCTACTCCAGTGGTGGACCCAAGATGACAGCGTAGTATACACAGTGAGGATGAGGAAGAGAGGCCCAGCTCAGCATTACTCATCTTCCTCACTCGTCTGTAGTAGAAGACCGGCTGCCGCCAATCAGGAAGCCCATTCACAAGAATGTCGTACCTGCACAGGGACAGGTAAGGTTTGTATATAGTTGGCAGAGGTCTGACTCTGAGCTGGTGACATGAGGTGAGGCAGGTGAGACTCACTTGCGTCAAATGGCTCCGCAAATCCTTCAGGACTTCATAAATGGCTGACAGGCTGAAACAGAGACAGTTTGAATCTGATTGAATTGGCGACAGCGAGCAGTATTAGTCAAGTTTTCTCACCTGTGGGAACTAGTCTCAGCGTCATCGTCTTTGTTCTTGTCAAGTGCAGCGTGAAGACGAATGATGCGCCTTCTTTATCTCTGCTGAGGCGTCCTGAAGACAGGAACAGGTAGTCAGACCAGGTGTGTTTACCTGAAGATTTACAGTCGGTACAGTTATTGATGGTGTCATACTGGGTTCATTGATTAATCAGTCAGTTTATCATCAGTTAATCGTTCCTATCGTTTTCAAAGTAAAGACGAAATAACAGACACATTGATCGATCGATGGCCTAAACAGTTCTGATCTTTCGTTAACACCTGGTTTCAACACCTGATGGTCAGAGACGCACAAAATTGTGAACTGGTCCTTTAATGTGTGACGTCATACGCACCTGCAGTGTGACACAGTGATGTCAAGTGCCGCAGGTGGAGGTGAAAAAAACAAACAAACATCAGTCTGACGTTAAACGTGAACGAGATTCTGCTGGTTGAACACAGGTGAGTTCTCAGGTAGAAGACTATCAGACTCTGGAGTTCACCTGTGAGCTGTGTCTCCAGCTGCAACATCCAGCACCAAGAGGTTGCGTCACACTGGAAACAGGTGGAGACACTGGCTGTTAGCATCAGCCTAGCTGCTCAGAACTAAATCCGTTTAGCTTAGCCCCTTTATTATTGTGCGCGTGGCATGGCTGTTAGCATTAGCACTCAACTAGCTGCCTCCGCGGTTACCATGGAGACGATTAGCAGTTAATGGGTGCTTACGGACTGATCACGGACGGGAACTGGTAGAAGGTCTGCGGATCTCCTCCACCAGGTCAGCGGCTCCAGATCCGCCTCCCAAGCGGTCAGAGGACTGCAGAGACCAGCAGGTCAGGCAGACCAGCAGGGACCCGCACGGGCCCGCACAGACCCCATCACCGAGAGAAACCGTTACAGCGCAATACTGATAGCTGGGTCCGTGAGCCAGCTCAGAGATCTCCGACCAGGCTTCGTCAGTCACATCCGGGTTACACGGGCTGTCAAAATAAATGTCCTTTGTAACTGACTCGGTCATGGCGACACCTGCGGGAAGGGCGAAACTACAGGACTGAGACTGAAGAGGAGAAAGAAAGACTTGAAAAAACTGCTGACAAATAAAGTCGTCAGATTTTACAACAGATTCAGAGTCAGGTCAAGTCAGTTTTATTTATAGTGCCAATTCACAACAGAACCTATCTGGAGTCATGCATATGAAACGGGTCTGGGCAGTACTCTTTATCTTATAAAATTTACAGAGAGACCCAACAGATCCACCATGAGCAGCACTAAACAATGCTACAGGTAAACAATACTATAGAGTAAACATTACTGGTAAACTGTTACAGTTAACATCTGTAAAAACCAGTGGTTCACTGTTCACAGTCAGAATCTACTTTCATCATTAAATCAAAAAGAAACAAGTCAAAGTCCTGAAATATTAAACAACACAATGTTTCTCACCTAATGAAATCAGTGACAGAGTTCAAACTGAGAACAAGTCACAACTACAAATAATCAAAGGGAAAACTCACCTGGAAAAGAAGTCTGACTGATGAAAAATCCTCTTCTTTATTTATAAAGTGACTCAGTTTGTGGATTTCCTCTTTTTTATTCATATCATCTGTGATTAGCAGTGAACAACAACAACAACAATTTCAGTTGTGAACTATTAGAATTATCTGTAACAACAACAGCAATAATAATACATTTAATTTTGCACTTTTAAAGGTACCCAAAGATGCTACATCACTGGTGTGTTAACAACTCAGAGTCTGAAGTTTTATTTCACATCTTTTATATCGGTGGTTCTTCTGACAAACATCTGAACAGTTAAAATAAAAGTTAAATAAAATAGAAAAACCATCATGTGTAAAAACAAACAGAGGTTTGTTAACAAGCCTTCACTGATTTGGTCCTTCAGTGACAAACAAACGTAAATTAAACTAAATTAAACTTTATTTAAAAGGAGGTGGCGTGGTTTAAACAGTGGTTAGGTGACTCATGAGTCATCAGGTGTTTACAGTGCAGCGGTTGGTTCTGCTGCTTTCGTTTGCTTAGGCCTCAGATATAAAGACAGTCTGGGTCTGAAGTTCTGGTCATTCGACCTCCAGGCTCCAGCTGTGAAGCTGAGCAGTGGTTCAGATCAGGTGTTGTCAGGTTTACTCTGAGGTTCACTTGATCCTTCCTGGGGCTGAAACATCAAAGGGAAACATCCCGGAAACTTCTGAAGCTGGTTTGTGTTTGGTGTTTTCAAGAGATTCACATCCAGAGTGCAGATCTGTGTTGAGTTTAGCTGAGTGAAAACCAGAATGCACCTAACCCCTACCAGTGACATCACACAGACCATGTGACACTGTGGTCAGGTGAGCAGTGAAGGATTATAAAACAGATGTGTGTCAGCTTTAAAAATGAGAAATAAAAACTTGAAGTGTAAAAGGATAAAACATTTAAACAGTGGATGTTGAAGTCCAGCAGCTGACCTGGATCAGACAGGTCGATACAGGTAAAACACACAAACTCTTTGACCCACCCCCTGTACCTGCTGTGTTGACACACCTGTTGTTCGCCTCCTGTAGTCTCTGCAGGCCGGAGGAGGACTATGAGGCCCCTCCCCTCTTGGTGTTGTAGAGGTCTGCAAGCTTCCTGAATAGGCCCCCACTCTCTCAGAGAGTCGTAGTTCTGCTCAGACTCCAACAAGTTTAACGAGTCTATGAGTTTAACAGTACCCTGGCCGACTCAGCGGCCCGACCCGCTGCCTTCAAAGGCGTAGGTTGCAGAGAGTGGTGAGCGCCGTCAGGTCAGGTCTGCCTCCTGCAATCTGTCCTAGTGAACTCCTGGAACAGCCGGTTTATCCATCCTGGACTCTGGAGTTCCTGAGTCGGTAGGTGCAGGTCTGGGTCTCGGCCGGGTTTTAGTTTGTTTGGATTTTCAGGTGTCTCAGAAGCGGAGGAACATGTCAAAACCTCAGTCTTCCTCACCTCCACCTTCATCATCATAGCAGACGATACTCACGAGCGTCTACGTTCATGAATCCACCATCAGGCTCCTCCTCCGGTGTCTGATGGCGAGTGTTCCATGGCTGACACCTGAGGAGACAGGAAGGAAGCGGAGTCAAACTACTAGAAGCTTCTAACATCCTGAATGAGCTGGAGACTCAAGCGGACAAAATCTGAAGTTTCCAGGCAGCAGGTGGCGACAACACAATGGGAAGCGATGACGGCCATTTTACTCATCGCTATGACTGAATATTTGTATTTTCCATCATCATATCTCTGAACCAAACATGAGAACAAGGGGTGACGTCCTGACCAGATGTTACAATGATACAACATCATAAACTGTTCAGGTGAAAAGAAAGTAGATAGTGAATTCAGAACATTCTGAACCTGAACAGGTGTTTTCCACTGTGAACACATCAACACACTACGCTGGTGCAGGAAATATTTTTAGGTTTGGTTTTACCTTTAATACATTAGAATGATCATGACTGCAGGTAGTTTGCTTGGAGATATTAGGTGGTTGTTATCATGTCTCAGGTCTTACAACAGTGTAAGGATACAGGTGAGGGCGGCAGCGGTGGCGGGCGGTGCTCAGTCGACCACCAGCAGCTGCGACCCTTGCTGCTGCTGGGAGGCGTCGGGCGTCCGTCTAAGTCACAGTCATGACGGTGACAGACAAGCGTGTTAGTGCTGCTGAGGCAGGCTGCCGCCATCTGAAATCACCACTGGCAGAAATTGAACTGGCACTCCATTGCAGAAACCACACTGCTGGAGTCAGGATGGTACGTGTTGTCTGAGGACAGACAGATGAAGACGGGTAAAACACCTGAGTGATGTCCTTGGGTAGAAGAACCTGCAGGGTTTTAAAAAATTTGATCTGGGAGCTCCCATTGAGAAAATGACAGATATTTGTCTTATTATTCTGTGACAGTAAATCAAGGCGAGCTCAGACTGAGATACCGAGGCTGAAGTGTTGAAGTCAGTTCAATATAATATCATCAACACAAAATGTTTTGATATGAAACCAATAACAGAAATAAAACCTTTGAAAGATGCTCTCAGACATTTTTCTAACTAGCCTCATCTTTTAAATCGGTACAGATTAATCAGTGTTTAAACCAGCAGGAGATCCTCAGGGTTCTGTTCTCAGTCCTTTGGATTTAATTTAAATTAAAGCTTACTGGTTCTGTATTACAAGAGGAGAAAATGTCTTTCTCAGTGAATAAAGTTTGTTTTTTGTTTGGCAATTTCTGTTGGTTTAAAGGTTAAAAGCTCAGGATTTGAGTTTACTTTCACAAACTGAGGAAAATTCATCTGTTTAAGCCTGAGCCTTTAATTTAAGGAAGACCTGTATGATTAGTTCTGCTTTTAAGGTAGACTGTACACAATTAGGATTTGATTATTTGGTGAATACTTTTAAGGTGGACTGCACCTTTGTTGTCTCTCAGGGTGAAGTTGGGGTTCCCAGCAGCCTCGGTGGTCAGAGAAGGAACAGGAAGTGATGTCAGTTCTGGTTCATCTCGGTCACAACACTGAGGTCTCGATGACCTAGCGGTCAAAGGTCAAACAGAAAACCCGTCCACCTCACAGAGTCTCAGGCGATCAGGTTCATGATGTCTGGAGGATGAAACTAAACTTCGATTGCAGAGAAATCTTTACTACGTATGACATCAGTTTCATTTCATGTTTGGGATTTATTTATCCAGTTTCATCCTGTTCATCTGTTTCTGCTTCAGTTTCCACTGGTTTCAGTTTGTTTCAGTAGAAAATCACAAATAAAATCCATCAGAGTCAGCTTTTATTTTTTATGTTGTGGCTGAGAGCAGAGATCCGATGGTAGTGCAAGGACTATCTGAACATCTCAGCTAACAGGCTAACAGGCTAACAGTAGTGCTGCTGTCTGACTCTGGTTGAATGAATCTGTTGACTGGAGCCTGTCTGTCTGTCGAGAGCTGGTCAGTCAGTCCAGCTGATTTGACATTCAGGTTTGTAAGAGTCTGTGACAGTGAACAGTCTCCAGCAGAGCTACAGTAACCCTCGAGGACAAACATGAGTCAGTCACTGATTAAACTCACTGATGTTTTAACACAGTTTAAGGTTAAATACATTTATCGCGATGACAATTGGTTCAGGGAGAAAAAGTAAGGATTTAGAGGACATGTCCTGGGAGACACATCAAACCAATAAACCATCTCAGACTCTGAACTCTGGTTTTGTGATCCTGGTCGTAGCAGTCAGTTAGTAGACAGTGATGGGACATTTGGATGCAGATCGAAACAGATTACAACAGCTTTTCAGAGGATTCGACTGCTTTCTCGTCCACTGCTCTGGGTCAGAGGTCTGTGACGAGAACCATAACACCACAACAGCAGCAGCTGGCTCAATGGCACTGAGGCAGAACAACTTGGCATTTACTGCATGTCACCATGTTTACAGAGTAAATGTTGTTTTATGACTTGATTGAACAGTGAACAGCTAGACTGAATGGTTTGATGTCAAGAGGCAAACCTGAAGGTAAAACTCTGAACACTATCCAGAGAAGAAGAGAGATGGTGCAGTGTCATAACAGACAGGTGATGTTTACTGTCAGGTTTGGTATTCTCTCACAGAATATAAACGTTTGGTACTCAATAGCAAAGCTCGGGAGCGTTGTCATTAATATCCCGTCACAGACACCAGAACCGGCTTTCCCCACCTGAGAAGGATCCACTGGAACACAGACACACACCTGTCAAAGTCGGCCGTCACAGGTGAAAGAGTCATCACAATAAAACAAACTGTTGTCAGACTCACGACTCTCTGTAGCCGGTGATGTTGTGCAGAGTGGCGATCTCTCGGTCAGGGTGATCCGTTCTGATCGGAACCTGAATGACTGTCGATAGTAAAATGCCGGTCCATCAGACCTCCGGTCTATAGAGTACCTACACACAGTACAGGCGCAGGTACAGAGTGATTACAGTTACGTTAGATATTTCTAGGCGAGCAGTCTGTCGTACCTGTGACTGGACTGGTGGTGTCAGGGGTCCTGAGCTGAAACTGATCCCATCAGTTCACTGCAGCTGCCTCAGAGATCACCATCCGACTGACAGGAGGAGAAGACGGGGCTCATCACATTCTCCACCAGCAGGCAGACATCATGCATTAAGCCTGAACAGACACCACGACAGTGTCAATGTGATTGGATGCCTCGTGCCACCAGTGTAGCTGGACTTGGTCTCAAAGTCCAGAGTCTGGAGGGAGGAGGAGACGATGTGATGTTGTTGTTTAGCTGAACTCACAACACATCCCTCCATTAGAAACAGTAAAGATAGGATCTGATCCTCTGGGAAACACCTAGTTTATCTGCTGCTTATCATCATGGCTATCAACTCTAAAGACTGATTTCATAGGACATAATCACGATTAAAGCTGAGCACAAAGGGTTTCTCGACAGAAATCAAATCATTGTTTGCATCTGACATCAATATAAATCTGTAGATGTTGTCAGCAGCTGTTAAAACGAAAGAGGACTCTCCTCTGGGACTGAAAGAAAAACAATATAACACAGAGGTGCAGATGTTCTGAGAGCTGGATCAGGATCAGAGGGTTGGTGGTTCAAATCCTCTGAATCAGTTTGACATCTGGATGGAAGAATTAAAACACTGAGAAATCACATCAGACTCAGACAGGTCTGTGATCTCAGAACCAAAACAATAACTCTGCAGTATGTCCAGTCCCTGCTCCATAGAAATCAGTAACTGTTGACCACCAGAACCATCTGTACTGACTAGTCCTTGCCAGACACCACCTCTCTGGTCTTACTGTGATAAACCAGTACCTTATCTGGATGACAGTCCTTCCTGTGTGTTTGGATCAGTGAGATCCTGAAGGTTCCCAGTCCGTCTCCGTCCAGGATCCTGCTGTAGTCCATCTCAGCGTTTGGACCAACATCCAGATCCAGAGCTTTGATTTCGCGACCACAGCCGACAAGACAGACTCTGGAACACTGAACAGTAACTCTGCAGGAGACAGGTACACAGAGCATGCATGGGTACACAGGTACATAGTACAGGTGGGTGAAGGAATCAGTTGGTGTTCTGTGATCATTGGGGATTTGGAAATTGAGACTCACTGCGGGGAAGCGGGCGGGTTGTCGTTGGCGTCAGTCAGCGTCCGCGGTAACAAGAAATTGGTCCTGACAGACCTCCCATCTGACCAACCATGTCTTTGGCCTGGTTGACCAACAGGTGCAGTCCTGCAGCTCGATCCAGATCAGGTGGGGCGATCCGCACCACACCTGGACCAGGACAGGTGACACTCAAGTGGTCTGAATACAGCTGACCTCTGACCCTACACACTGAGCAGCAGCAGACTGTTTGGTTTACTGGGACAGGTGAGAGGCTGCAGCTCAGGGGCAGGGCTCATAATCTCACTCACTGTCAGTGGAGACAGGAGGAAGAACAGGAAACACCTGAACTCCTGTTCTCCAATCAAATTTAAACCTGATGACATCTGAGTCATCCTGACATCAGAGAACCAATCAGAGCAGTTTATGATGATTTAGAGCAAACTGTTTATAATAAAATAATCCTCACACACACACACACACATATACACACACAGACAGTCTTTAATCTGGCCACCTGCAGAGGACAAGGAGTTAATCCACCTCCTCTATAAACCAGAAAGGAGTAAACACAGTAATCAGGTTTCTATAAGAGTGAGATGAAGACTTCACAGTCTGAGTCATTAAAACTGATCAGTTGATGTTTGTTTGTGTTTGTGAGGAAACAAAAATAAAACAGTTGTAGTTTATTTTCATTAACACTTGTTGATAAAGGCTCAGGTGTTGTGCTCGGGTGTTTTCTCACCTGTCGTGGGCTCCACAGAGAAATATGGCTGACCCTGCAGGATGCTGTAAACCAGTCTGGCAGAATTTCCATAAGTCGGATCATCAGCATCTGTCGCCACCACCGTCACCACCGATGTACCTGTGGAGACATGACACCTTCATGACTCACCTGGACACACCTGGACAAACCTGGACACACCTGGACACACCTGGACGCTGAGAACTCACTCCTTTCAGAGTTGGTAAAACAGGACTTATATTCTTATATTTCAGGTTCTTCTTCATGTTTGTGGTGAGAATCAGTTAAAAAGTCAAACACTGTGACTGAGCAGCTTGTTTACTTCACTTACAGCTCAGATTAGTTTCTATAGGAATGAGTTTCTGATCACGTAATTAATGTCAGCTGATCCTGGAAACATCCTGGAAACTCTCCAGGGTCTAAACTCACCTGGCCCTGAACAGACAGTTTCTCTGCTCAAACTGTTTCACCCTGAACTGTTCATGGTCTCATTTTGTCTCATCTGAGCAGGTCGGACTTTAAGTCAGACAGGATGAGGACTCATCAGACGAGGTCCAGGATCAGACTCACCTACAGGAGACCGCTCAGACACTCTGGCCATGTACGGTCCATCCAGGAACTTGGGTTCGTTGTCGTTGATGTCCTGGACTTTGATGATGAACTGGGACTCTGGTTCAACCGGCAGGTTGGTGTTTCGGTCTCGAGCTTGAGCTCTCAGGGTGTAGTATGCCTGCTGTTCCCGGTCCAGCCTCTTGGTGGCGTGGATGTCTCCTGTGTTCTCATCAATGGTGAAGATGGACATCGCTCCTTCACCGTTCAAGACGTACCTCACCTGCCCATCACCTTTATCCACATCAGAGTGGAGCTGCAGAGACCAGAATCCAGTTAAACCATCAGAATGAACCAGTTAAAGCTGAGGCTGAGCAGGAGGATTTCATACCAGTGAATGAATGTGAATATTACGTCTCAGCAGATCTGCAGTTAAAGATCTGAAAATAAGGAGAATCAGTGGATCAGAGATCAGACAGATCCAGGATCAGTTTGATTCAGACCTCACATGATGGTTTACATTAACAGTCTAGTCTGTCAGCTTACATCTGTTCAGCCGGCGTCTCACAGACTAACACTGCTTTAGTCATCTCCCAGAATGCCACAGGGCTGAGCGTGCATCTCTCTGCAGTTGTGAGGACATGTTTTTGTTTAAAACCCTCGTTGTGAGTACATATTGGCCGGTACAGGGTTCAGATCTGGTTTTAGGATTCAGGCTCAGGTCAATGAAAGGGGCCAGTGATCCACTTACAAGACCAATGAGTGGATCACTGAACCACAAACTGGACTCTTGATGTGGACCCTGGTGTCTGCTGTCAAAGTCTTCCCAACCTCTGACCTCTGACCACCTTTCTGAGACTCTGGTAGTAACAGTCCTGGTCTCCCTGATTCCCACTTTACCCCCACATGATACCACAGGTCCCAGGACCCACCCCCCACCCCCGAAGAGCTCTGGGCCCAGTTTTAAAATGTGAACCAACTGGCTTCTCTGTGCAGCTTCAACAATGATAATGGACTGTAACCATGTGACGTGTCATGTGATGTGTCCACTCTGCCGTTAGAAGACAAGTTTAGTTATTCTTGTCTAAAAGATTAGAATTAAAAATACTAGAAGGCGAGTCGAAATTAGGACAAAAAACTCAGAGACACAAAGACACAGAGATACAAAGAGACAAAGACATGGAGACATGTAATCATTGATTATCAGCCATTCTAATGAAACATAAATCAATCAAGTCATTGACTCTACCTTGCCCACATACAGCAGCTCGTCTCCGGTGTACTCCTCCAAGACGAAAAACTGGTTCCACACCCAGCTCCTCCTCCTCCTCCTCCCCCTCCTCTGCTGGGAGACGACACCTCTTCTTGCTGTTCCTCCTCCTAATCCTTCTCCTGACAATTGAGGGAGGAGGACAGAGTTCAGCGTCATTGCCTCGCAACCTGACTCCTCCCACAACAACAGGACAAAGGAACTGAGCATGCTCAGAAGACAGAGACACTCCATCACAGAGGAGACCTCTGAACTGTCCAAAGAGGAGACCTCAAACTGTCCAACGAGGAGACCTCAAACTGTCCAACAAGGAGATGTTTTTTGACGTTTGTAACCTGAAAATGAACAACAGACATGAAGCAGAATAAAGCACTGAACCGTTCATCCACTAACATTTCATCAAAAACTGATTCTCTTAAATTTTCTGTTTATCTTGAATATTAAAATGTGACTTTTATCATTTTCCAGTGTCCCACAGTCTAACATTTATTTTCCTCTGTATTTTACTTAGTGTTACATGTTAATCTGATTATGAGGCTCCAGTTTATCCTTAAATCTGCTTCAGTAAACTGACTCCTCTCAAACGTTAAAATAACTGACTCCACTTTACATCAGTGATTTTTTTCAGTGAAGTTTGGTTCAAGTTATTAACAGCTGATAATTCTTACCGTGCAGCTGTTGATCTGAGTCCTCTCCCCTGTCTGTTGATCTGCAGGTTGATTATTGATCAGTGATCGCCTCAGACTGATTAAAGGAAAATAAAGTGAGCAGCAGCTGAGCAAAGGAGACAAGCATCCTGCCTGACTCTCTCTCTCAGTGAATCCTGCTGTCGCTCGTCCGTCTGTTACAAAGACCCCATTCACTCTGAGGGGGGTAGCTCCTCCTCTGTCAGTGAGGAGGGTGGGAGGGGGCGGGGGGCAGATGAAGCATCAGTGTTATTAATGCTGCTGCAGTTTCCTCAGGTTTCTCTGTTTTCTACATCAGCGACTCCAAAGGTTCTCAGGAGAAAATCATCTGTTTCCGTCTGACACAAATAACAACAACAAATAACCCCCGACCACACACACACACACACACACATTAAACACCAGGTATTACTGTGGGTATTAATTAATGGAGGGAGGAAGCTTCATCAATATTTATTTATTGATCCTCACACCTCAAATTCATGGCTGTAAGTGAACTCTGTGTCGCGTTTGTTTTTCAACATGAAGGCCCCTCATATGAAGTGAAAGCTCAGGAAGCTGAGGACCAATCAGAAGCTTTGTCTGAAGGTCATTTTCACACGAAAGGTCAAAGCTGAGGAGGAAGTCACCTCCTACAGGTGTGTGTGTGAACCTGTACAGGCCAACACAGTCCAGTTCTCCTGAGAGCCTCCTGCTATGAAGCTCCGAAGTCCTAATTCAGGCCCACGAAGGAGGACTGAGGAGGACTGGACTCAGCAGGATTCGGTGTCAGGTGAGATCCTTGACCTTTCCATCAGACAGCAGGAGAAATACCAGAGGAGCTGCAGGAGGTGGAGAGAGGAGGAACAGGAGAAATTACTTTTAAACAACATGGCGGCTGTTTGTACGTCAGTGATGTCATGATGGTGTCACTGGTTTTATCAGTTTTGTATCTTTGTATCTTTGTCTGGACATTAACAGGAAGTGACGGAGGAACTCGTTCAGTGAAATCTGATCCACAGTTTATCTGACGAGGTTTTTAAAAACTGTGAACTCGTCCTTTATGATAAAAAACAATGAAGTGAACTGATTTAATGATGAATGATGATGAAGATGAAGATGAAGATGAAGATGACGAAGATGATGAAGATGATGAAGATGAAGATGAAGATGAAGATGATGAAGATGAAGATGATGATGATGATGAAGAAGATGAAGATGAAGATGAAGATGATGATGAAGATGATGATGAAGATGAAGATGATGATGATGAAGATGATGAAGATGATGATGATGAAGATGATGAAGATGAAGAGATGATGAAGATGAAGATGATGATGATATGAAGATGATGATGAAGATGAAGATGAAGATGATGATGAAGATGATGATGAAGATGAAGATGGTGATGAAGATGAAGATGATGATGAAGATGATGAAGATGATGAAGATGATGAAGATGATGAAGAAGATGAAGATGAAGATGATGAAGATGAAGATGATGATGAAGATGATGAAGATGAAGATGATGATGAAGATGATGAAGATGATGAAGATGATGAAGAAGATGAAGATGAAGATGATGATGAAGATGATGAAGATGAAGATGATGATGAAGATGATGAAGATGATGAAGAAGATGAAGATGATGAAGATGATGATGAAGATGATGAAGATGATGAAGAAGATGAAGATGATGAAGATGAAGATGATGATGAAGATGATGAAGATGATGAAGAAGATGAAGATGATGATGAAGATGATGATGAAGATGAAGATGGTGATGATGAGGATGAAGATGATGATGAAGATGATGATGATGATGATGATGAAGATGATTAAGATGAAGATGATGAAGATGATGAAGATGATGATGATGATGATGAAGATGATGATGATGAAGATGAAGAAGATGATGAAGATAATGATGATGATGATGAAGATGATGATGATGAAGATGAAGAAGATGATGAAGATGATAAAGATGATGAAGATGATGAAGATGATGAAGATGAAGATGAAGATGACAGCTGTGGTTCTCTGCCTCAGGTGAAGCCATCTCAGTGATTTCTCATTAAACAGCTGAAGGTCGACACAGTGACGAGGCTTCAGGCTCATTGATCAGCTGATTGATTATTGGAAACAAACGGTTTTCGTCAGAGAATTAAAGTTTAATCTGATGTTTGTGTTGTGACCTGTTGCTGTTTGTCTGTCTGTTAATTTCAGGTGTGTAGGTGGGCGGAGCCTCAGAGACCCCCCAGATATGAGGGTCTCAGGTGGTCTGGACTCAGACAGCCTGCAGCTGATCTGATCTCAGGTGTTCACAGGAAGTGAATCATCTGCTGCTGCAGGCACACGCACACACACACACACACACACACACAGACAACTGACAGAAATAAATTGACGTCACTTTGTTTTCATCTCCTTTAGTCTCTCAACAGAAACAAAAACAAACATAAAAATCTGCACCGGGACCAGCTCCTGGACCTCAGATCTAGGTCTCTGTTTTCAGGTCTGAACTGGTTCTGTCATCACCTCAGTTCTGCTTCATTATATTTAATGAGACTTTTATTTTGACAGAATGACTCCCTGTTGTTTTACATATTAAGTGTCTCAAAGCTCATCTGTGATTGGTCGTTCTGTTTCTAATTAACAGCACAGGTGTGATTGGTTAATGACCAATCAGAGAGCAGGAGCTTCATCATTCCACCTGTGAACAGACTGAATCAGTTTCTGTGTCAATCAGCTGATCAGTCTGATCAATGACTCTGATTAGTTTGGTCTGGTAGTTTTTAAAGTGTCACCTCGGTGTGTCTGTGGGAAGTGTTTCCTGTGTTGACCCCAAAAAACACAACAGAAGGATGAAGGTTTTTACAGAGTCCTGCAGGAACAAGAACAACAACAAAACAACAACAACAAGCCCGGTCTGGAGCCACACAGATTTGGCTCAATTCTGCTGCTTGACTGTGAGAAAAAAATTAAAATAACTGAAAGTGAAAATGGAAAATGTAGAGCATAAAAACACCATTTATTGGTCAACATACCTCTACCATCCACTACATACTTTTTTGGTGGGGGTCTGATGGTCTTTAGAGAACCCCCGTCCTGCAGTCAGCCTCTCTCTGCTGATTGGTTGTTGAACCTGTGGGGTGGAGCTTAGGTAGAAGTAACACCGGTAACACCAAGTTAACCACGAACATAAACTGCTCGGAGCAGTTTAGAGACGCAGCGTAAATTAACATCGCAACAGACCTCAGGTAAAACCTGTCCACCTTTCATAGTACAGGTTAATAAGTTACACCTGACGTCACCAAGTTACTCCTGAAGTTACTCTGATAAGACAGTAACGTCGCTTCGTAGTACAGGACTCTGGTGCATTAATGTGTCTTTGTGAAAAGTTTCCTGAGATTGTGTTTGGATTCAAAACAACAAAGTGTAAATAAAAACAAAGAGAAGCTGCATCGTGATGAGACACTGAACAGAAACAGAACAAACCTTTAACTGTCAATAACATCATGCGTCATCACCTTACCTGTCCAGGTGTTCAGGTGTGCACTCAGAGCCTGAGGGAGCTGCCACTGCCCCCGCTGCTCCAGACTCCAGGACTGACACTCCAGGACCTCCAGGACCTCCAGCACAGTGATCCCTGTGGAGGCTGAGAGGACTCGGGTCCAGCAGGTCTCTGTGGTTTTGGACTCTGCAGGAGGATTTCTACCTGGTGAGGTGTGCAGGTGTGAATGATGCAGAGAACCTGAGGCAGCGAGGCATTTACTGCCCATCAAACATACCACTGTGACTGTAATGTACTGGAGAGACCACCAGAGGTCCTCATAAACCTGTTCCCCAGAACACCTGAATACCCAACCTGGGCTGGGCTCAGATCCAGACTGTAGGGTGCTCTGGGGTTCTGGATTAGTCTGGGTTCTGTTTGTTGAGATTCACTGAGATTCTGTCAAAATACTGAATAAAGACTCTGGGACCAGAGTCCAGACTGATTAAAGCCAGAGACCACCAGAGGTCCTCATAAACCTGTTCCCAGGACCGGTCCTGGCGACCTGGACCGGGCTCAGATCCAGACTGTCAGGTGTTCTCAGGTTCTGATTGGACCCAACAAATCAACTGTTGCAGTGTTTTTAACCTGGAAGAGACGTCAGACGTCAAACTGCGACTTTATGATGTCATCGCTGATTTAAAGAGACAGTGACGTTTTTATCCTCTCTGATCCTCCGACGGTTCAGAGTTTATTTAGTTTGGTCACAGCTTCTGTTTGGTTTGAATTCATGCTCACGCTGCTCGAGTCAGTACCAAGTCTCCTGAGACTCGAGCCAGAGCAGTTTGTTTCTCCTCCAGGTTAAAAACACCTGAGTTAACAACAACAAACACATCAACCTTAATATCAAACACTGATGCCTATGTTTACCATAATTCAGCTGAACAGTCCTCTCATGGTGCTGCGTTCAGGTCCTGTGTGATGAACATTGACAATAAACAACACATCCGTTAAATGTGGTCGATGACATCACAGCCTCCAGGTGCTCAGGTGTGATGATGACGACTCGGAGGTCGAGGTGAAAGTGTCGTTTACGAGTCAGAAACTGACCTGAATGCAGCAGGGGACATGTTCACTGGATTTACCTGAGACACCAACACCTCAACACACCTGGGAGACATGAGGTGGTCACATGACCAGTTCAGGACTTTACGAGTTGACAAGGATCACCTGAAAGTACCATCACCGACTCACAAAGGATTGTGGGACACTGAGTCCAACACTGAGGTGAAAAATCCAACACACCCTGAGGACCTGGGTTGGGGGGTTAGAGGACGTCGGTGTTATTTCGATTTTCTGATGAATAAAGTGAATTATTGTGACATTTTAAATTAATAAAGAAGCTTCAGTGATTTCAGCTGCAACTGATCTGAACAGCATGTGTTTAAATGAGTTGACTCCTGATTATTTTAGTTTGATTAGTGATCAATAACATGATTGATCAGCTGTAATCTGATGAAAGGAACAGAAAGAGATTTAATCTAATTCCCTCTTTAATGATCCACAAACAGAAAATCATAAATTAATCAATAAAAATAAAACTAAACTGATGATGTCGTATGGAGGCTGCAGAGGACCAAATCAATATTTCATATAAAACACTGAGCTGTGACACTGACTCTGGACCAGAGCTTTCACCTCATGGTCTTCATCAGCTGACAGAGACAACCGAAAACTATTTTCATCACGATCTGTTTTATTTTATGTTACTGAAAAAAGAAATAAACTTATTATTATTAAAAAGTTCTTTAATAATGTTTATATTAACAAAAGATCAGATCAATAGATTAAGTAAAAAATGTTTCCAGGTCACAGCTCAGTGTCTGACTTATCAATAATAATGAATTAATATCAGAGGATGTGAAGAGCTGAGTTATTGATTGATAATTGATTATTGGTTCTATTCAGTCTCAGCAGCTTCATCAACAGTTAAACTCTGTGAAACTGTGAAGCTTCAAACTGTTCAACATCAGATATGAAATAAATTATCGACTGAAGCTGCGATCAGACTGTATGTGTGTGTGTGTGTGTGTGTGTGTGGAGTGGGGTGGGGGGTGGGGGGTGGGGGGTAAATCAGATCGAAGCTTCAGGTTTTTATACGTCGACACATTGAAGCTCCACAGACTCGAGGCTGAAACTCTGCGACTCTAAACCTGAAAGACTCCTCGTGTTTCCTGCAGCGCCCCCGTCAGGTCAGACTGCACTGACCTCTGCAGCCTGTTGGTGGCGCTGACAGGAGTCTGTTTGTGATGTGTTCAAGAGCAGAGTTCAGCTCTGGGTTTTTAAATGTTGTCTCTGTCGGTGACAGTCCAGTGATCGTAGTCCCAGGAGACGGATCAGGATCGGACTCGTCCTGTTTCTCAGCAGCTTTGTTTGTTTGGAGAGGAAGTCGCTTCCTGTTGGTCGTTTCAATCAAGTATAAAATCAATATTTATCAATAATCAGTCCACGCGCACTAACAGCACAATGCTAGCAGCTGGCCTGCAGGGGCTAGCTCTACAGTTTTTACCCATAATCCCACAGGCCTGGCGTCAGTGTGCGGGTCCGAGCCCAGCCGTCGTACCAATAAAGCTCGGTGAGCGCCGCCAAGGAGGGGGGTGGGGGCTGCCCCCCCACCCGCGGCCGGCGGCTACGTGTCGATCCTCGGCTGCGGTGGGCGGGGTTAGGCGGGCTGCAGTGGGATGCAGCCAACCCCGACCCCCCCCTCGTGGCTGACCATGGGGGCCATGAAGGTCCAGCGGTTGGTGTCGGGGTTGTACATCTCCACGGAGCTGAGGTTGGACTGTCCGTCGTAGCCGCCCACGGCATACAGACGGCCCGACGTGGACACCAGAGACACCCTGCTGCGCCGCGTGTTCATGGCCACCAGGAGGCTCCACTGCCCCGAGGCCGAGCTGAACACCTCCGCCCCGCTCAGGAAGCCCGAGCCATCGTACCCCCCCGCCACGTACATGTGACTGCCCAGAGACGCCGCCCCGTGACGACAGCGCTTGTTCAGCATCGCCGCCGTCGGGTGCCAGCGGTTGGTGTGGTGGTTGTAGTACTCCACCTGCGGGGGGGGGGGGTAAACAAACAAACAAACAGAATAAATAAATAAAAATAAACAAATAATAAATAAACAAAACTTCAGAATCTTCAGTTTGAGTGAGATCAACAAAGAGACATGAGATGTTTAATGACTGTCGGACAATTGATAATTTCTGTTGATTATTCACAGTACAGTCAGGATCATGTGGGGACTGTGGGATCAGTTCCATTGATCTGTTGTATTGATCAGTTCCATTGATCTGCTAGTGTGTGTTAGCTGTGATCAGTTTCTGACCGTGTTGAAGATCTGTAAACCGTCATGGCCGCCGGAGACAAAGATGCGTCCGTCAAACACCGTCACACCTGCAGCGCTGCGACTCGCACTCATCTCCGTCACCACCGTCCACCTGGACAACAGGTGGAGTTTATATTTTTTAGTTATAACAGGTGGTGAAATAAAGATGAGAACAACAAACAGATCAACAAACTGAGATCAGACAGAAACCCTAAAATATAAATCATCATATGAATCAAAAATAGAGTCAATGAGTGGATAATATCTGAAAAGGTTTCACCTGTGGATTCACCTTTTCTTTATTAAAAAACCTTAATGTCATCGAATCATCTGTGAATCTTTAATTAACCCCTTAAATTAAACATTAAATCTCCTTAATGACACCTTAATGATCAGCCTGCGTATTTAAGGGTTATTTTAAGGTAAGATTTCCTCTCAGTGACAGGTACAGGTGTTTCCTCCGCAGGTTCGTGACCTCGTCTCCTTCTGTCCCACATCAAGACAGACGACCCACACACGACCCGGTCCTCTCACCTGTCTGTCTCTGGAGAGTAACACTCCACTGAGTTCAGAGATGATTTTCCGTCGTAGCCGCCGCAGACGTAGATGTGTCCGTCGATCACGACTGTTCCCATGGCGCTGAGGATGACATGACTGATTACTTACTAGATCATGACCAGTGTATTGATCAGTATTGATCAGTATTGAGAAGAATTGATCAGACCTGCGCTGGCTGTTCATGCTCGACACCCTCGTCCAACTGTCCGTCTCCGGGTTGTAAACCTCCACCGTGCTCAGCCGTGACTGGCCGTCGTATCCACCGATGGCGTAGAGCAGCCCATTAATGACGGCCACGCCCACTCTGCTGCGAGCTGTCCTCATTGGCTGACAGCGCTCCCAGAAGTTCCCAATCGGATCGAACACTTCGACCACGTTTAAAGAGTCACCTGGAGGAGAGACATGGTCCCCGTCAACTCCACCCAGCACACAGGTGAGTTCCTAAGGTTCAGGTAGCTGACAGGTGACAGGTGAGTGATGTACCTGAGCTGTTGAGTCCTCCCACAGCGTAGATGAGTCCTGTAATGGATGTGCAGCACCTCTGTCTGGTTTTGAAAGTGGGAAGGTGAGGGCGGCGCTCCGGCATCAGGTGGAAATCTTTGGCTTCATCCACCAGGTCTCTGACAGAAAACAACACCGAGTGTCAGGTGTGTCAGGTGTGTCAAGTGTGTCAGGTGTGGGCTCTGTCTCACCTGCATTTATGGCAGCAGCGTACAAGTTCGTCCTGCTGGACTCGGTCTGACAGGAACTGAGGTCGACACAGAGGAAGTCTGATTTTAGACAGCAGCTCCGGCAGCAGAGACTCCCTCCGGTCCCGGTCATGATGAACCCAGGCCAGCACGGCTTCAAACACCTGCGCAGGTAACAAACGTTCAGCGCGGCTTCAAACATCTGCGCAGGTAACAAACGTTCAGCGCGGCTTCAAACA
>BRZM01006698.1:0-17076 GCA_033238685.1 Lates japonicus | reverse complement strand
CATTTGTTGCAGTCTTCAAGTACTGATCTATGAAACTGATCAATGATCAGTAAACACACACACGATGAAGGCGGATCCTCTTACCTGTGTGTAAATTCTCTCCTTCACTGATTGGATGATGAGTTGCTCCTCAGTCGGTTTGTGTCCTGGAAGTGCGACCAATGAGCTCTTCGTCATCACCTTCCTGTCATCACACAGGCTCGCACCCACCCTGATCAAGACATAGATCAATACACCTGATCAATACACAGATCAAAACACAGATCAATACAGGTTTAATATACAGACACAGTTTTGCTATAACTCCTCCTGAAAGTTTTGTTTTCTCCTGTATACCATGACATCAGGACACCTCTGACCTCACCTGACCTCACCTGGTGTCACCTGGCGTCACATTAAGACCAATCACTGGTTTCAGGTGAATCTGACATTCTAACATCTGACAGCTGTGTGAGCTGTAACACACACTGTAATACACTGTGACTCACACTGTGACACACTGTGACTCACACTGTAACACACACTGTAACACACTGTGACACACACTGTAACACACTGTGACACACACTGTAACACACTGTGCAGCCTGTGACTCACACTGTGACACACTGTGACTCACTGTAGCACCACTGCCTTTTCTGACTCACACTGGGCACTGTAACACACTGTGACACACTGTAACACACACTGTGACTCACACTGTATTTTACTGTGACACACTGTGACTCACACTGTGACACACCTGTAACACACTGTGACACACTGTGACACTGACTCACACTGTAACACACACTGTAACACACTGTGACTCACACATGACACACTGTGACTCACTATAGCCTACCTGTCTTTACTGTGCACTGCTGACTCACACTGTAACACACACTGCTAACACACTGTGACCTGTGAGCACACACTGCTTATTTACTGTGACACACTGTGACACACACTGTGACACTGTGACCACACTGTGACTCACCTGTGACTCACCTGTGCTTTACCTGTAACACCTGGTGGGCTGTGACACTGAGCACACTGTGACACACTATGACACACCTGTGACACACTGTGACACTGTGACTCACTGTGACTCACACTGTGACTCACACTGTAACACACTGTAACACACTGTGACACACTGTGACACACTGTGACACACACTGTGACACACACTGTGACACACTGTGACACACACTGTGACTCACACTGTGACTCACACTGTGACTCACACTGTAATACACACTGTATCACACTGTGACTCACACTGCTTACACACTGTAACACACTGTGACTCACCTGTATGACACTGTGACACACACTGTAACACACACACTGTGACTCACACTGTAACACACTGGCCACTGTGACACACTGTAACACACTGTGACACACACCTTGACACACACTGTAGCCTGTGACACACTGTGACACACTGTGACACACACGCCATAACTTACCTGTGACTACACTGTGGCCACACTGTGACACACACTGTAACACACACTGTAACACACTGCTGGCTCACACTGGCGCACTGTGACACACTGTGTTACACTGTGACTCACTGTAACACACACTGCTTACTGTGACACACACTTAACACCGCAAGCTCCTGTAACACACACATAACACTGTGACACACACTGTAACACACACACTGTAACACACTGTGACTCACATAACACATGGCCTGTGAGCCCAGCCTCTCAGCTTGCCCCGTGCGATGGCCTGGCGTGATCAGCAGCTCTTTGCCAGATAACCGGCCATGTTGGAGGAGCAGCAGCTCGCCCCTGAAGAGAGATTAAACCAACACACACACACTCACACACACACACACTTTATAATTCGTGAGTCATTATTCATACTTTCAGTTTAAACTTTAAAACCAAACTAACATGAAAAGCACAGAAACACTTTCATTAAACAGAAACAGATTTTTACCTTCTACCTGCCTATTGGTCTGTCAGTGACTGCATGTGACAGCAGCTTCTGCTGTTTTTTAATTATTTCTTTTATTTCTCAATATTGACTATTGACTGACAGATTATTAATCAGCCGTATTAACCAGCAATGCGTGGTGACGTGCCAGAGAACCGTAACACACACCCCGCCCCTTCCTCCCCGGACTGTCCCGCTGTTTGTCTTTATTAACGAAGAGGCCTTACAGCAGCAGATTTGTGAACAAAGTCTGGTGTACCGGATGTCAGTCAGTGAGTTCCCGCTGTTAGACTAAAATAAAACAACATTAAACATTAATGTCACCTGATAAAACTCACCTGGGCTGAGTCTAAAGACTATTCGCTTCTGCTGCTGCTGCGGGTCAGCGGATCCGCACACTTCCGGGTTTCTTCTTCTTCGGACGTGGAGCTGCAGCAGAGCGCTGCTGCCTCCTGTCGGTCAGCAGTGAAACTATCTCCCTGCAGCTCCTCTTTGTGTTTGACAATGGGTCCAAGGTAAACCTCAGATAAAGTTCAGTAAACAGCTCACGTCTCTTTATTTACACAGTCACACTTTATCTCAGGTTATCTCAGTTTATCTCCCTCTCCAGGAGACATGGTGCTGTGTGTGTGTGTGTGTGTGAGAGAGAGAGAGACAGGACTGCTGCTAACATAAGCATGCTAGTATTTGACGAGCTCACAGTAAAACAGGGAATAGAAATATTTGTTTATGTTGAATGAAGATGAAACTGACACAGAGACGTGATGAATTCGAGGTCCAACAGATCTCAGGTTTTATTAGTTTTTAAATCTGCTCACACTTCATCAGACATATGAGAACCTTCTGCAGAAACACCTCTGTCACACTTTCCGTCAGCTGACCTACACGCCATTGACACCTCCACAGACGCACCTGTGGGGATCCTCGTCATCACGGCGACAGGGGAACGCCTGGATCACCTGCGCGATGCGACGGGCCACTTCCGCGGAGCTGGCAGCGATGACTCTCCTGGACATCATGTCGAATTCTGAGCCTGAGGACACACAACAACCAATCAGAGGAGGCCACGCCCCCCACAGGTATAGACAATTGAAATATGACATCACAGGTACACGCGGGTCAAACGTGACATTGCATACCGACCGTCCGTATCCATGACGACGCCTCCGGCCTCCTGGACGATGATGGCGGACGCGGCGATGTCCCAGCAGTGCATCCCGATGTGATAGTAGGCGTCTGCTCCACCTGTCGCCACCTGACACATGTCGACCGCTGCCGTGCCCAATGCACGCACACTGAGACAAAAACACACAACAGGTTAAAAACACAACACGTTCAACACATTAACCAAGTTAAACCTACAACATGTTAAACACAACATGTTAAACGTTAAACATAGACGAGAGGAGTCAGAGATGAACAGACTGAAGATTAACATGACTTCTGGTTTATGATGACATCAGCACCTGCTCTGCTGCTAAGTGCTCATGGGAGCTGTAGTTTTTTTGTTTCTAACGTCCTGCCCTGTAGTTTCATTTTCTTCAGTAAAGCTGCTCAGACGTGTTCTAACGCTGTGTCTCCATCTGGTTTAACACCGATGAAAATCTTATTTTACTCATGTTTTTATTTCCTTTGATATATTGATTATTGATTATCAGAGGGAGATGAGGGGGCGTGGCCTGTTCTTACCCATGAACAGGTAGTTTCAGGAGTCTGAAGATGTTGGAGGTCATGGTGGACAGAGCGAGGTCATCACGCTCTGCCCCGATCTCCGTCACCACCACACACCTGCTGATGTCTGATTGGATGAGACAATCAGAATACATCCACCTTAAAACCAATACCACCTTAACACTCACAGTACATTTCCATCATTAACAGACGTTGCATGCTTATGATGTTACCTTCCTGTCTGGAAGCATGCAGCCGTTCTCCGTTCAGAAACGCTCCTCTTCCTCTCTGAGCATAGAACAGTTTGTCCTCCACACAGCTGTACACAATCCCAAACTCCATCTGACAACAACAACAACATCATTCTATGTCATCTGATCTCTGACCTCTGACTGACAGGTGAGTTTACCTGCTTGTTGACAGTGAAGGCGATGGAGATGGCCACAAATGGAAACCTGTGAGGAGAAACAACAGGTTCTGATTACAGGTGTGTTACAGGTGTGTTACTGGTGTTTTACAGGTGTGTTACAGGTGTGTTACAGGTGTATTACTGGTATGTACAGGTGTTTTACAGGTGTATTACCAGTGTGTACAGGTGTGTTACAGGTGTGTACAGGTGTGTGCAGGTGTGTTACAGGTGTGTGTGTAACCATGGTTCCATGGAGTGTTTTGTGGGCAGAGCCTCTCACCTGTGGACGAAGTTAACGGTCCCGTCGATGGGATCAATGATCCAGGTGGGAGAGTCAGTCAACTCCAGACACTCACCTGCAGCTACTGACTCCTCCCCAATGAACCTGAGGGTTAGAGGTCAAACAGTAGAGGAGAAGGGAGAAGAAAAGACACACACAACAAAATGAAATGAAACAGAGAAAACAGATGACACTATAAAGATGTTGAGGAAAAGATGGTGTCTGTTACAGAATAGAACAGAGCAGAGTAGAACAGAGTAGAACCTGTGCAGTGGGTATTTGGTCCTGATGGCAGAGATCAGGATCTTCTCAACTCTCTGATCCGTCTCCGTCACCAGATCAGCCGGAGAACTCTTCAGCTTCACTTCCTTCTGCTGCTGAAACGCCGACAGGATGATCTGACCACACAAACACAGCTTCACTTTATTCTGACATCACACAGTAGAATCCTACTCTACTCTCTGCTCACTGCAGTAGAAACACCTGTACAACACTGTACAAACACCTGGTTACAGGTAAAACACCTGAGTTTAAAGTCATCAACACTGGAAGTATCAGAAGGTAATTTTTTATTTTCTGTTAAACAACACAACTGCAGATTTTCACATTAAAAGCCTTCCAGGAAATGTCTTATTATTGTTATATTATTGTGAAATGTCTGCAGGAAGTGTTGAGGAGCTCAGTTCAACAACAAACTGCTGCAACATCAACACAGGTAAACATACTGAGGTCACAGTGAGGTCACAGCGAGGTCACAGTGAGGTCACACTGAGGTCACAGCGAGGTCACAGTGAGGTCACACTGAGGTCACAGGTGACAACGGAAAACAGGAAACGAGAGTCATAACAATCTTTAGTTCCTTTCTATTTAAATTGAAACGTGTTCTCTGTGTTTTCTGTGGCGTGTATGTGTGTGTGTCAAGTGTATGTGTGTCAGGTGTGTGTGTGTGTGTATCAGATCCAGCAGCTCAAACACCAAACCTCTCATTCTTCACGTTCTCAGTTTTTATCAGACCTGAACTGAACCTGACCTCAGCTCCTCTACCTGAGCGACATCAGCTCTGTACCTGTGTGACATCAGCTCCTCTACCTGTGTGACATCAGCTCTGTACCTGTGTGACATCAGCTCCTCTACCTGTGTGACATCAGCTCTGTACCTGAGTGACATCAGCTCCTCTACCTGTGTGACATCAGCTCTGTACCTGAGTGACATCAGCTCCTCTACCTGAGTGACATCAGCTCTCCTGTGTGACATCAGCTCCTCTACCTGTGTGACATCAGCTCTGTACCTGAGTGACATCAGCTCCTCTACCTGAGTGACATCAGCTCTGTACCTGTGTGACATCAGCTCCTCTACCTGTGTGACATCAGCTCTGTACCTGAGTGACATCAGCTCCTCTACCTGAGTGACATCAGCTCTGTACCTGAGTGACATCAGCTCTGTACCTGTGTGACATCAGCTCCTCTACCTGTGTGACATCAGCTCCCCTCTACCTGTGTGACATCAGCTCTGTGCTGCTATTGAGTGCGACAGCTGTGACATTCCTGTAAGGGGCAAGATCCAGGATTCACCTGGTACCTGCTGTCATTAAACAGTAGCGTCGCCGTGTAAACCCTCTCTGATTGGTGGATCTCTCTTACTCACTGGCCCTGTTTGTATGGAGATGCCAAGTTCAGACAATAGAGGTCCAGTTGTACCGCCCGATGATGAGGCAGGAAAATCTGGCGAGAGACTGTCAGGAGGAGAGGAGAGAGTGTCAGAGGAGAGGAAGGAGGAGGAGGAGAAAATGACTAAAATGATAAAACTCATGACATGAAAATGGAAGATAAAAGAAAAAAACAAATGAAAAGGAGAAAAAGAGAACGACTAAAAGATAAAAAAAAACATGAAAAGAAAGAAGAAAAGAGAAACTGGAGAGAGAGAGAACAAGAAGAAAAATTAGAATAAAGACAGAGGAAAAAGAAAGAAAATTAGATAAAACATGAGGAAGGAAAAGCGAGAGAGAAAGGAAGAGAGATGAACAGATTAACAGAAAAGAAGAGGGGAGACAGAAAGACAAAAGTAGAGAAAGAAAAGAGATGAGGGGCGACAAAAATGTAAGACTGAGAAAATGAAAAAGAAAGGAAAGTAAAGAAAACAGTAGAAACAGAGTTTCTGAGGTGAAGTTCGTCCTGGAAAGAAGAAAAACTTTCTGACTTTGAACTTTTCTCCTTTTATACAACAAACAGCCAATCAGGCTCAGCTCCGCCCACACTATCTCTCAGCCAATGGCAATGCAGGAACAGGCTCCTCAGTGTTTCATTTGTCTCATTCAGAACTTCATTTAAAATCTCTGGATTTTAGGGTCTGTTCACAGAGCAGCTGCAAGTCTGAGAGTCTGAGGGGAGGGAGGGGTGAGGCAGGTGGGGGGTCCAGAGGTCACCAGGTCATGAGGAAGTGGCTGCACATGCAGTCAGTCAGCTGACTGTGAACAGACATCCTGTTCAGTCTTCACTGCTAATTCATTTGTGTGTGTGACCTGCAGTGTGTCATCTATCAGCAGAACGTCAGGACATCCTGCTGGGACATCAGGGCGGTCGGGACATCAGGACATCAAGACATCAGGGCGTCAGGACATCAGGACGTCCAGGACGCCGGAGCGTCAGGGCGTCGGAGATCAAGACATCAAGGCGTCAGGGCGTCAGGGCGTCAGGGCGTCAGGGCGTCAACCGTCACGCAGGACATCGGAGCGTCGGGACATCAAGACATCAGGACATCAAGGCGTCGGACATCAAGACATCAGGACATCAGGACGTCAGGACATCAGGACATCAAGAGCGTCAGGGCGTCAGGGGCGTCAGGGCGATCAGGACAAGCGTTCAGCTGATACAGAATCAGTTTGTCATGTTGTTTGTTATCAGAACAGAAACAGAGATAGAGTCTGTTAGTAAACATCAGATTCTCTGAGGAAAGTCAAAAGCTGAAGGAGTCCTTCCGGCTCCCAGGGTGTTCACTGACAGACCCAGCCAATCACTAGCCAAACACTGAATAACTTGCAGCTGAATCTGAGTCTCATGCTGCTTCCTATCTTATCTCCTTCAGCAGAGACACTGGAGCTTCCTTTACCAAAAGGAAAAGGAGAGAATGACGTCCATGATTCTTGCAGCAGCAGCAGTGTTTAAAGCAACACATGTAGAAACAACAGAGCTCCTGTTTTCTGTTGAGACTCGATCAGAAACTGATGAAATCCTTCCTCTCTAAAACATCATTTCTCTTCTTAACAAGCGTATAAAAAGGTCAAAGGTCAGAACTGCAAACTCTATGTTTCTGTCTGAATATAATTTACTCTCTGAACCCGTCACACAGTTCCTTTTATCTTTATTTTAATGTTCAACTTTCTCTCCTTATAAATCAGTATTGGACGAGAAACTTTGTTGAACTGCAGCGACAGCAGTTTGTCTCTGTTCGTCTTCATGTGTTATAAATAAGATTGGTATAACAGCTAGTGTCAGTGCAGTCATCATCAGTTCTCCTTCACCTCATGTTTTCCATAGAGAGGAGAGAGATATTTCTGACCCTCAGCCTCAGTGACTTCAGTGACCATGACAATATGTTCTGATGTCACAGACCTGTGGGCCAATAGGAAGAGCAGACTTTAACAACTAACAAACACCACAGCCCACCTGGTCCAAGGTAGCGTCAGTCTGTGGGAGGAGCAGTAATGACATCACTCTGTGGCTCATCACTTACATCGCACACTATTACATTTTAGGATTTATAAAAGCAGTTCACTGCAGATTTCAAACTGTCTGACCTCTGACCTCTGACTGGTCTGGAAGTGACATCAGAATTGATCTGAACACAGAGCTGCAGGACTGATCCTAAAACCAGGAATTAAGTTAGCATGTTAGCACTTCCTGTTGTCAATGTGTTTCTGTTTAAATGTCACAAAATAAGGTCTGTGGTTTTAACTTTAAGCTCAAGACATTTTCAGGTTTTATTCTCCGACATAAAATGGGTCAGTAAATCCCCCCACTCCTGATGTTTGAAGCTTTTACATGTCTTAAAAAAGGCGGTTGCTTGGTGTCTAAATATGAGACTACAGAGGTTGTTGGGGGCGTTAACGAAAACCCATCTACTCACCAGTCACCTTTACAGCAGCCTCGTTGTGTGTTTCTCTCACGCTCTTTCAAACTATCACTAACTCTGAAGAAAACTTTTTGTAGAAGAGCTCAGAGCTAAAATGAAATGACCAGTTGGAAGCTCAGTGGTGGGCAGCTGGCGTCGTGACGATGGTGTAGTTCATCTGTGAAAGTAGTCTGATCAGCAAACCTGGAAGGATCAGAAACTTTAGTTGGTCACAGCTGATTTTCTGTGGAGGAACCAGGCTGGAAGCTAACTTCAGGAGTCGGAACAGAAAGTTTGTTTGTGGAACAAAACAAAGCTCCTGAATCAAACTTTATCAAACTGAAAACAAACAGTCACGATATCAGTGATGACACGTACAGTGACATCATCACCACCATCTAACAGTTTTATCTCTCTCTAGCACACACACACACAAATATAACGTGTGTGTGTGTGCAACTTCAATGTGTGAATATGGAAACACATGGTCTCTACCATTAGAGATAAAATTAATCACATCCTGCCTTCCAACCCAGCACTGATTCATGTCAAAATACAGGATCATAGACTCAGCTGCAAAACCCTAACCTTGACTCTTTCTCCATCGACCTAGCCAACTCACATCAATTATCTCCAGCATCTAAACCTTCAACCTCTCTAGACCCCCATCGCTGGAAGCAGCAGAGCTCTGTGCCCTTAATTTGCAGTCCCTGTAGTAGATATGTTAAATCATCATGGTAACAGGTTATGTGCATGATATACAAAACAGCTGTAATCAAACTTCTCCTAAGCCCACTCTAGATCCAGGCGGTATTGGCAATTACAGACCTATATCTAACCTCCCTTTCTTCAAAATCCTAGAAGCAGTTTACCAAAACAGTTTAATGGGCTTTCTACAGGATAATAGTTGTTGATTTTCAGTCAGGATTTGGAATTGTATCACAGCACAGAGACAGCACTTGTAAAGTTACAACGACCTCCTGATAGCATCAGACCGCGGACTTTTCTGTACTTGTCTTGTTAGATCTCAGTGCTGCTTTTTGATGCGATTGACCATCACATCCTTTTTACAGAGACTGGAGCACTTTATTGGCATTAAAGGTTACTAAACTGGTTTAAGTCCTATCTATCGATAGACTTCCAGTTTGTACATGTAGAAGTACTCCTCTCCATACACCAAAAAGTTAGACATGGAGTTCCACATGTAGATGATCTTGGACCAATCCTCTTCACTCTGTATATGCTTCCTTGGGCAATGTTATCGAGAGCTTACTCCATAAATTTCCATTGTTATGCAGATGATACACAGCTTTATCATCAATGGAACCTAATGAATCAATCGTAGCCAAACTCAAGAAACTTGTCTTAGGGACATTAAAAGCCTGATGACAACAATTTTTACTACTGAACTCAGATAAAACTGAAGTCATTATAATTGGTCCTGAACACATCAGAAATAAACTTTCCTAATAGCGTAGCTCCACTAGGCAGCATTGCCCTGGCTCAGCTCCACTGTAAAGTCTAGGAGTCATTTTTGATCAGGATATGTCCTTTAACTCACATATAAAACAAACTTCTAGGACTGCCTTCTTTCCCCACCTGCGTAATATCACCAAAATTGAGCATTTCTGTCTCAAAAGATGCCAGAAAAACTAGTCCATGCATTTATTACTTCAGGCTGGACTACTGTAATTCATTATTATCAGGCTGCCCCAACAAGTCTCTAAAAGACTCTGCAGCTGAGATTCAAAATGCTGCAACACGTTACTGACCAGGAACTAGGAAAAGAGACCATATTTCCTCTGTGTTAGCTCTCATTGGCTCCCAGTCAAATCAGAATAGAATTTAAAATCCTCCTCCTCCTTACAAAGCCCTTAATGGTCAGGCTCCATCTTACCTTAAAGATCTCATAGTCTGGTCCCACAGGACTCCTAAGCTCCCAAATGCTGGTTTACTGATGGTTCCCAGGTTTCTAAGAGTGAGATAGGAGGCAGAGCCTTCAGTTATCAGGCTCTCTACTGTGGAACCTTCTCCCAGTTTGGGTCAGGAGGCAGAAAACACCTCTGTACCTTTAGAGTAGGCTTAAACTTTCCTCTTTGATAAAAGCATAGTTAGGGTTAATCAGGCTTGAACCATCCCTTAGTTATGCTGCTATGGCCTAGACTGCGGGAGATCTCCATGATGCACTAGGCTCCTCTCTCTCTCTCTCTCTCTCTCTCTCTCTCTCTCTCTCTCTCCATCAATATGGATTCATATCCCATAAATACATATTACTAACTCAATATCTTCCCTTTCCTGTAGTATTGTGCTCTTCCGTCTCTCTCTCCTCTTCTGTCTCTTTCTGCAGGTATTTCTGCCCTCTGGGCTATGGAGTCTGATCTGTGATGACAAGTCTCCTGCCTCCACAACTCCACACACTCAACACCTGCTGCTAGAACAGTACTTATACTGCTAATAGTTGTATTGCTATGTTGGCAGTTAATGCTGAGTATCATTACTATCGTACTACTGCTGTATTACTGTATGGCATCACCTTACGTTTTATATATGGACCGTGTTATGTATTCTCTCCTACCCCCTTCTTAATAACCGGTCAGGGCGGATGGCCCCTCCACCCCTGAGTCTGGTTCTGCTTGAGGTTTCTGTGAGGAGATTTTCCTTGCCACTGTCTCCTAGTGCTGCTCATAGTGGATGTTGGGTCTCTCTCTGTAAATACCCTGTTTAAAGAGTC
Source organism: Lates japonicus (assembly GCA_033238685.1). NCBI lineage: Eukaryota > Metazoa > Chordata > Actinopteri > Centropomidae > Lates > Lates japonicus. Next base: position 5,940 of record BRZM01006698.1, on the reverse strand, counting down.
CAGACATGCTCTGTATGAAAAGTACCTTGAGATGACATTTGTTGTGATATGGCGCTATATAAATAAAATTGAATTGAAATTGAATTGAATTGAATGAATGTCCAGTCACCTGCAGCACTGACACTGACAGTGAAGGTAAAGGTGATCTCACCTGGACATGATGAGTCAGTTAAAACAGCTGATGTCCATGTCTTCAGACTCTGTTAGTATCGACCATGAAAAAGAAAGGACGATGAAAACACGTTGGATTAAGACGTTTATTAATCGTGATGATGTCACCGGTTTAAACCAATCAGAGACGCAGCTGCTGAAGCTTCTCCTGGAGCTTTCAACCACATCTCTTGGTCTTTAAACTGCAGGATTAAGTGGATATTGATGAGGCAGATATGAGCTGTGATTGGCCGCTGGATGATGGCTGATGTTTCTGGGGGATCAATGTAGTTGCGACACAGGAAATCCATGCTGACACACGGGAAGTCATCTCCCTTTCTTCATCTTGGCCACCTTCTCCTTCCTCTTCTTCACGTGCTTCGGTACTTTACTCTTTCTTTTTTCTCTCTGAGCTTCTTTCACCATCTTCTTCTTTTCCTGAAACAGACAAACCTTTATTTAACACAACTCAGCCTCAGAGCTGCACAGCTACAAAGATTCAAAGATACAGTGAGAGTCAAACACCTTTCTGTCCATTGGGGTCTCCTCGCTCTGCTCCTGCTGACCTGTGTCCTCCTCCTCCTCCTCCTCCTCCTCCTCCTCCTCCTCCGAGCTCTCATCCTCCAGGAGAGCAGGAACCTGAGGAGGCAACAAGGAACCTCCATCAGGATACGCTAAGCTAAAATATGCTAGGCTAACACTAGCATGAGTGTGAGGTGACGTACCGTCTGAACTCCTGACAGATCTCTCTTCAGTCCGGTCAGCGTCTGATACAGAATCTGAACACAGAAAAACATCATCATCATCATCATCAGGTAGCAGGTCCTCTCACCTGTACAGACCTGATTTACTTGCGACACCTGAGCTCAGTTCTATGAAGCAGGATCAGTAGTTACGAAGGTAACTGGGTTTATCTTAGATCTTCATGTTGATGGAACAAAGATGCTTTTCTCTCACACTGTTGAAGATTTCTGCTGATTCGTAAGACATCTCAGTCAGATGGAGCTCAGACATGAACTCTCTCTCTCCTCTCTGCTTTGGCAGAAACACTCTGACATTACTGTCACTGTTTATCTGCATCACATATTCACACTAACTCTGATAAATCACCATCACTAAAACACAAACCTCACTCACTCACTGAAAACATGATGGACTTATTTAATAAATCCTCAGCCTGACTTTGATCTTTCTTGATTATTTCTACTGTTTCCTATTCTAATTATGTAGTCATATTGTTCACATTTCACCTTGTTAAATGTCATGTTAGGATGTGGCTGGAACTGAAACCACCTGCAGCTCTCAGCCTGACTTCTCATCGAATATTAGGTTCCTTACTCATGGTTCCTGACAAGCGCTGCTTTAACTCACAGCTCCACCTCTTTACCGCAGACCATCAAGAAATCCTGGGTCGACTGAACCAGCTGATAACAAGCTGATAACCAGCTGATAACCAGCATCTGACGCTCAGTCACTGTGGTTGTCAGGTTTACTGAAGCCAGATAAAGATCCTGGATCAGTTCAACCTGCTTCATAGAACAGAGCTCAGGTCTCTGGACTCTGATTAAACAGGTAACTTCCTCCACGTCAGGTCACTGTTAATTAACCTCTTCCTGTCTGAACTATCACAATAAAACTTTAAATGAGGTGATCACAAAATTATCTTTTGTATTTCCATCTGTCTCTACTGTCCTTAACGTTCAGGTGTTTCTTACATTGTCCTCGTGTCCAGCGATCGCCGACTCTTCCTCTTTCGTCCTCATCAGGTCAATATCTCGCTCATAGTGACTCACCTCCGTCAGAGTTCGGGGGATGTAGGCCTTTTTAAACACCTGGGGGGGGGGGCGGAGTTCAAAGGTCAGACAGACTCAGACTCACCCAGAGTGGTGGTCATTACTGTAACCACCTCAACATGTCTGTGTTGGTCACCTCCTCGTCCACTCGGTCCTGATCTGATCGCTGCTCTGACGTCCGCTCAGCCGCGATCACCATCGCCTGGATGACCAACCACACACGCACACACACAGATAAACAAATAAACAAACAAATAAATAAATAAACAGATAAACAATTCCTGTCTTTTTACTGTAATGTCTTCTTTCTGTCTACTTTGTTCTTGTCTGTGTTTACGTCTTGTTTCTGTTTTCTGAGGATGTTTTTGTAAATAAAGTTGTGTGTCAGCAGGAAGTGTTCAGACCTTCTCCAGGTATTGATCGATGTTGTGGCAGGTGATTGATGGGTCTGTGATGAAGTCAAACAGCTCTCTGACTGTCATCACTGCAACGCCGTGTTTCACAAAGAACTCTGGGAAATAAAAATGCTGCCGTCAGTCAGGCAGCAGAGGGTTCATTCAGTTAAACCGTAGAAACTTTGTGCAGTGTCACCGTTGACGTTGCTGCAGTCTTTCCTGAGGAACTCGAGAGCGTGAGGATGATCGTGCTCCACCGACTGTGACACGTCGATGATGTAAGCGTCTCCATTGTGATACCTGTGGACAGGTGAAACGCAACAGAGTCACTGCTGGTCTTAAATGCTATTCAGATGACGTCAGTTTTATTTCCTGACATATTAAAGGAGCAGTCCAACATTTAGCTCGTATCAGCTGAGTTTATTCCGCAGAATCAGAACAAAGATGAGACCAATGACCTGACGATGAGTTCAGACTTCATGATGCCTTCAGTGACTGTTGGTCAACAAACGTCTCATTCACACATTTCGGGTTCTGTTGTCTTTGTGCTAAGCTAGGCTAAATCAGTCTTGAACTGAGTCATCTGACTCTGAGCAGAGGATTAACAAAGTTCTTCTGAAACATAAAGATCCTAATTTTTAATTTTCAGAGGGTGTTTTATTTTGAAGGGGCTGTGTGTGTGGTTGGTGTGGTCTCTTACAGCATGTTGAACTCGCTGAGGTCGGCGTGGACGAGTCGAGCATCCTGAAACATTTTCCTCATGTTCTGTAGAACCTGCAGGTAGAGTTCACGAGCCTTCGACTCTGACAACGAGGCGTTCTTCAGCAGAGGAGCCGGCCTGATCGATCAATACAGGAGAGCTGATCAATAAAAGAGAGGTTAGTATATAATTATGGCTGATCAGTCATTGTGATTTGTTCTTACATGTTGTCTTTTCCGATGAAGCTCATCAGTAGAACGTGACTCCGGAGCAGCAGAGGTTCTGGACTTGGGATTCCTGCCGTCTGCAGCCTGAAACACACACTGTCAGGTTTTACTGGGTTCTACTGGGTTCTATCTGTCACTTATACATAATTCTAGGAGGTTCTACTGGTCACTGAGATCTGGGTTCTTTCTGTCAGATCAGATTTTACTGGCTTCTATCTAACAGCCTGATGAGGTTCTACTGGGTTCTACTGGGTGAACAGAAAGGTTCTCACCTGATGAGGTTCCTCATCTCCTTCTCTGCCCAAGTTCTCACCATCTTCCTGGGGTTTCCTTTACAGTAACCATGACGGAACCTGAAGAACAAGAGAGGAACCCTGAACTCTTCTTCTTCTGTGGTGTTACTGACCTGAACTCTTCTTCTTCTGTGGTGACTGACCTGAACTCTTCTGTGGTGACTGACCTGAACTCTTCTTCTCATGTGGTCACTGACCTGAACTCTTCTGTGGTGACTGACCTGAACTCTTCTTCTCCTGTGGTGACTGACCTGAACTCTCCGCTGACATATTTGTCTCGGTCTTTGAACAGCAGGATCGAGGTCTTGTAGATCTTGATGGCTCTGCTGTCTCCTGCTGACGTGCTGGCGTGATACACATTCGCCTGGAAAACACATCAGACCACGTTCGTGTGAAGAACAAGTTCTTCTCTGTTCAGACAGTGGTTCTCTCTGTGTTACCTGAGAGGAGTCACCTGTCAGAGCATAACTCTGACTCTGTGTCATTACTCCAATCACAGAGTAACATCCTCAGGTCACATGACTTCCTGTTGCTGAGTTTTTGAGTGACAACTAATGTTAGCAATGATCACGTGTATAAACAGGTTGCTAACAATGGCTAGTCTGAGACACGTTTGAATCAGTTCATGTTCATGGTTTAACATTACGTTTTTCTCAAACAGTTAAATGTGAACGTCTTTTTAAAATCTAACGTAAACACCTGAGGTGTTCTTCAGGTGGAGCAGATTTGTTTTGAAGTTCTCTAAACTCTGAAAGAGCAGCTATAAAGGCTCTGTGAGCGTCCATGTTTTTCTGACTTCTCAACTAGAACGAGGTCGACTCAGAGGTGACGTCACTCCCTGTTCTGACCTTTGACCTCTGATTTAAATGAAACGCAGCATGAGTGAGCGAGAGCTGCTCATGACTCAGGGCTAACATTAGCAAGCTAGGCTAACTAACGTCAACCCTGAGAGAAACACAAACAGACCTCTGGTTCCTCTGACGTCTCAGCTGTGTCATCAGACTTACATCGACTCAGACATGAAGAGCTTCAAATCACTGATCAATCAACAGGAAATTAATCAGAAACTATTTTGGCCACTGATCAATAAAAACTGAAATCCTGTGGCTTCAGTTTCTCTCATGTGACAGTAAATTAAAATCATTTGGTCAAACAAATCAATCAAACTGATCATCCCAGTTAAAACATGTTAGAGATGATGATTGATCAATCACCTGAGGAAACGATCAGCACGTTAATCAATAATCTAAATAATGATTATTTACAGCGCTGTTGAAGAGATATCAGCTGATGTAACATGGGGAGTTTACAGGTGAACACAGGTGAGACAAACATCATCATCCAATCACAGTGTACTGATCAGTATGAACGTATTGATGAGTGATCTGACCTCCTTCCCAGTGCTGATGCAGCCATTGATTCACTGATCACTCCTCGACTCAGCATCTTAAACAGAATCATTCGAGTCCGAGGATCTAAAACCTGCAGAGGAAACAACAAATAATATTGATTATCTGCTGCTTATTGATCATTAAACTACACGACAGAATGTTTTCATCCTGCTGTTCACTTCCTGTCAGGCCTTCTAAATAAAAGCATACCTGTTCAACTGTGGCTCGATCTGATTTGTCCTTCACTCTGTACCTGCAGACAGCAGCCAATCAGAGGTTAGTTACATCAGTCACATGACCTGAGGTAAAAACAATGTTCAGGTGAATCAGACGTACGTGTCAGCGTCTTTCTGTTTCTGCATCGTCGTCACTTTATTGGTCACCGAGTCGGCGTAATTCAGTTTATCTGAAACAAACAAATGTCAATAGCAACATTTATTGATCTTCAGTAGAAAGATCAATAAATGTTGGTCAGTGTTTTTCTTCTTCACTAAAGGTCCACTTACTTATTTTGGTGTTTAACAGTCAGGTCACATGATCTTCATCAACAACACTGTAATGAAAACACAATCTGCTGCTGCTGATGAAGACCATGTGATATGACTGAAAGCTCCACAACAAGTAAGTGAGTGAACCTTTAGCAGATGAATGTTTATGTCAGTTCATCAGTTCATCATGTTTTCATCCGTCACATCGTCACTTTTTATTTCAATACTACAACCCCTGGCAAAAATTATGGAATCACCAGTCTTGGAGGATGTTCATTCAGTTGTTTAATTTTGTAGAAAAAAAAGCAGATCACAAAACTAAAGTCATTTCAAATGGCAACTTTCTGGCTTTAAGAAACACTAAAAGAAATCAAGAAAAAAAGATGTGTTAGTCAGTAACAGTTACTTTTGTAGACCAAGCAGAAGGAAAAAATTATGGAATCATGAAAAAAAAATAACAACAACAAAAGAACACTTCAACACACCACTAGTACTTTGTTGCA
>BRZM01006662.1:0-10184 GCA_033238685.1 Lates japonicus | reverse complement strand
TAAGACTTTTATACTGTAGAATAAGGAGGAATAAAGATGTAGAAAAGAAACAGAAGCAATACTGCTGCAGAGTATTCTAGAGCATTGCATGTATAACTCCACACAAAGCACACTGACATTCTTTCCTGGGTAGTAAGATGATATGCACTTCTGTCAAATCAAACACTTCAAAGTGGGGATTTGATAACTTCTGGATCAATGCCGCCATCCGAATAGAAATAGAAGGCTTAAGTTTAAGTATGAAAGACAAGAAGAAAAATATAAATACTTCCTGGATGAAATTGTCAGTCAAACTTGATGATTGTAGATCTTTGGATGGCAGACATCTGCAGTGGTTCGGCGATTATACATCTGAAGTATAGTGGGTTTGGATTGATTGCAAGCTCCTCAACTACAGTTACACTTCAAATATCAAGAGTGATAGAGATCGCAGCTTTAGATTGCAGCATCTGCACTCTTGAAGGACAATGAACGGACAATGTATTCAGTATACGAGCCTGACTCACATCATAGTGTGGATTTCTTCCCCCTTGTCGTAGGCCATTCCTCTACATGCAGTTATATGAGATCTGAATGTTTAATCCTCCAGATCGTTAGGAGGAAATGACAGAAAACATGTTTAAAAAGATGGATAGTCTACAATTTACACATATTTATTGCATGTGTGCTTCGTTTTGTCACTGAACACAGTAAATAAGTCATTTGCTCTGCTTCAAAAGCCCCCACATGAGTACAGCAGCTGTGAAATGATCATCAGCCCTCCTGCACTCACTTCATCTCTTTGAATTCATAGCCAAAGTAATGTGATGCAACAAGTATTTTCTTTCTTCCATCTGGCCATCTATTCTCTACTGTATACCAACTCATTTCTGTTCAGTGTGAGGGAGGGAAACACTCATTTTTTTCTCCTATGTTGTAGGAAATAGCGTTTTTGGTAGCATTTTTCATGTGTCTGCCCGCTACCCTGTGTGCGACTGACTTAGTCACTAATCAGAGCTACTTTTCATGTTTTCCACAAAAGCCCTGCACAAGTTGTGAAAGTGTGTGAGTTTTCTTTGTGCTCAGGAAATAGTGCCACAAGGTAAGCCAAGGTCAGGATAGTAAAAACTAGCAAGTGTGGGAAATAAAGGTGAATAACAGATTTGATTGAAGGAGAGTTATGACAGGTCACAGTGGAGGTGAGTGCAGCTTGGAGGATAACAGTGAGGGGTATTAGTAAGACAGAGAGAGTCACTTCAGATCACAGGTAGGAAGCAAAAACAAGACTGTTGATCACATTTGCTCTGGTTAAACAGTCTGTGTAAAAGTAAATGAATATTTCACAGAACGGTTTTCCATGTCCTCACAGGTTGAATAGACAGATGTTTTATCACCAACACTTTTTGCTGTTTATATTAATGATCTCTTGAGATGTAAAGCAGCAAATATCTTTTTTTAACTGTTGGAAAATGATGATCCCTCTCTCTGGACGTTGTTCTCTGACTGTCCAGGCACCATTGTCCAGAGGACAGAAGGCCTCAGTTTGTAAAAATGTTGATCCACACATCTCCTTTAGTTATTAGCATGTACTCAGAGCAATGAGCTTCACTGACTCTTTTTTTACCCTGTGTTTCGTCTCTCAGGCCACATACACACTGCCCTACCTTACTGATGAAGGTTGTTGGGACTGTATGTAGCCTTAAAACTTATTTGACATTACTCAGGGCTGAAATTGTACCACCAGAGTTAAATGAAAACCTTTTTGACTGTTGTTGCATTTTCTTCTCCAAAGAATATAAGAAAAGAATTTGTTAGACTGTATTTACCTTTATATGGATTACAGTCTGCATATTATTTATTTATTAACGAACTGAGTCAGTCATACAGTGTATGAACTGACATGAATTGCTGCATAATATTTACATGAGGCCGTGCTTGTATTTATATATACAGTATTTATTTAATCTCTATTGTTGATTATCTCCTGAGACGTTATATGCAGGCTGTTTAAATTTGTGTGGTCCACTAACAATGTATTGTGCTGTGAGACAGTGGTAAGTGTGCAAATCAGAGTGTTTGGTCTGTTATTGATTAATTTGTCTGAATAACCCCATGAGCGATGGGTCATGTAAATGATCAGACAGAGAATAAAACTATTCACTCATTCATTCTTGTGGCTTGCAGGAACTGCAGAATAGTTTCTTCTCTGCACCAAAGTGCTTTATCTCTAAACAGGAAATTATACTTGTAGTAAATGTATTGATTCTTGGCCAAAATGGGAAATAAGCTTTGTTGTTGTGGAAAATTACAGTCTGCGGTAACAACTATTGTTGTATCCTCACAGCGCCATCATAATGATGGACATTCAATCTCACATCTGCCCTCGAAACACAGAAAACTAATGATTTTACATGTGTTTTTATCACATCTATTCTGTTGAGCTTGATCTTCCTGTGTGTATCCGACCACCTGTTCGCACTTCTATTCAGGAAGAAAAATGCTTGAAATATCTACATATGATATGCTCACATTTACACCTCAGCAGTAGTTGAAGAAAACAAGCATTTAATGAAACAACAGTCACAGTTTGCAGCAAAGAGGAAGTTTTGCGGAACCGCATACAACAATTGGCATTTTAAACAGCTGTGACAGAATGTGAACAGGCTCTCCTGGCCATGAGATAATGTTAGATGAAACTTTCATATTTCCCAGAGGGGGGTATTGCTTACTGGGCACCATTGCATCACAGCTAAACATTTCCCCGCCCCTCTGGTCGCACTGTCAAGCTACAAACAAATGATTGGAGCTAATGGGAGCCTTGACAGAACCTCCTGTTTCTCCACCGAATCATTTAATCTTCTCCAGTATGATAATGTAATCAAGAGGTATACAAAAATTGATGCTTGAGGATTTCAAAATTAGCCATTTTGAAATCTTATCTTATCTTTATTTGTGAGGTGTGTGTACATGTGTGTGTGAGGACAATAAAAAGCACTGATTATCCTCTAAAGCTGCAGATCCACCCACACAGTGACAAAGGGACCTTAGGAGCTTAATTATCAGGTAATTCAGTCTAACTCCAATGGACATTGGATAATATGCATTAAGGCCCTCTTTATTGAATTGAAGTGTGTGTGTGTGTGTGTGTGTGGTCTCTTTGTCTTCATCTGAATTCTTGTATCTCTCACCATGTGTCCTAGGAAGCTCCACTGCACAAGGAACTACATCCACATGCATCTGTTTGTGTCATTCATCCTGAAGGCTATCGCCGTCTTTGTCAAGGATGTGGTGCTCTACGAGGTCGGGGAGGTGGACAACTGTTCCTCAGGCTCCGTGAGTTAATTGTCCAAGACATTGCCGTTTGCTGTGGGTGTTTTTTTTTTTTTTTTTTTTGGGAACAAATGACTCAGGGACTCTCTGTGTCCCTGAACTTTAAAGAAGTCAAACTCTGTGAGAAGCCCAGCAGGTGAACACGAACACTCGGGGTGTGCAGAATTGATGTGGAGCCAGTCGGCTAATTATCCACATTTAACCACATAATGAGAGATCTGGGGATGAAAAGATGCATTTCTTTGCTGATTGGAAGGGAAACTACTGCTTCCATTATCGCAAAGACAAAATCAAGTCATGGTATTAGTTAGTATTATTAGATTAATATTTTACAGAGCAAGACAGTCTGACACTTCTCAGTATACTTTAGCAGAGGCCAAAATTAATAACATTGACTGTCTGTACAGTGTTATAGACACGCACACACACTCCAGAACACGTAGATCAATTTCTTTTATTCAGGAGAGACAGTGATGTTGGAGAGAAAATTAGACTTTAATTTCATTTTTCTCATAACGCCAGAAGACTGTAAAATGCTACCAAATGTAGTTACCTTTCTAACTAAAAAAAAAAAACCTGCTCACTTTCCAACACTTTTCTCTGCTTCTTTCTCTTCAAAAAACAGTGAGTTTAATCAAGACCAGTTAGCTTAACTGCCAGTTATGTTTCACTTGAGAAAGGGTCTGACACAAGTGCCCTCCTTTTCTATTATTGAATCAAGAATTGGTCCTGAATGAAAAATCATTTCTGAATCAAATTGTGACCCCAATAAAATCAATATTATTACTTTCATACTTAACCACTTCCTTAGATAATCAACTGGGTTTACCAACAGTTAAGACAAAGAAAACAGTCTTTCATCATTACAGACCATTAGATTTATTTGTCAATCTCATCTTTAAGTAGCTTATTTTATTGAATATATGAAATGAAATCTTGTATTTTCCATTGTCTTATTGTATTTTAAATTGTTTGTTTATGTGCAGCTTTTCAAACTTTGCATCCTATATATAGTAGGTGGTCTAAAATTAATATTCCCTCTTTTATTCATATGTGCATTCCTCTGGAAACTCAGTCAAATGTCTATCATGTTCATATGTTGAAATTTATTGTCCTTGTGACAACAATAATTGACATGTGCAGTTAGCTTGAAAGCTTGTTTAGTCAGGAAGGAAAACTATTCAGTTAGGACTGGGGGGAAAAATGTGTTTTGTAGCAGAAGAAAAGTGGAATAAGTAGGTATGTATTTCCAGATATTTTCTTACAGAGGCTCAGAGCAATTTCCTTTTTTAGATGGGAATTGACTTGACTGGGTATTGATAATGCAAATACACTATCATACCCAGATGATCTTGGCCCTTTCTCAGAGGTCTGAGTTACTGACAACAGAAACAAGACGTGCTTGAATATTTAATACAAGTTCTCTAAGGATACCAGGACAATTTGACTGGCATCGCTGACGAAGTTTGATTCCACCTCTATTTCTCAAACAAAAAGGTATATACTCAGTCAACTGCAGACCAGGGCCTGAAAGGCAGTGAGAAGTACAATGAAGTTTATGTAACACAGATGCGTCACTAAGAGTCCAGAGATCAGAGGAGCCCTAGTGTGTGTATTTATTAGTGAGCCCATGGCAGGCTCTATGCGTGTTAATGGAACTATTTGCTGATAGAGCCAGTTGCTGTCATGGGTCGTAGCTGAAAAGACATTATAGAGACAGTTCTGTTACAGCGCCTATCATATCTCTGCTTTTTATTTCCATTACAATCAAGGCTCAGTTACTGCTCTATTGCACACGTGTAGGTGTTCTCCATGCTTGTCTATTGCCTTCTTGTACGGATGCATGTTTGCCGTTGCGACCCATTTGATTAATTCATGATATAATCACAAGGGAAGTTCAAACAAATGGCTTCATTTAAGGTATCTGTGTTTGTGCTTGTCACCTGTGTATGTGTGTGTATGTTTCATTCAAATCCACTTTGTCCCTGTGTTCTTCCAGTAGCAAAATATCTCATCATTCATCCACATGCTACCAATGGTGGCTTTTAAAAACAGAGCTCCAGCGAATAATTTGTACTGATTTGCACGCATTAGAGCTAGCAGAAAGGTTCAGACAACCCATCTGGGTCTATTTTCCCCCACACATGCCAAGTGGGAATTACTTATATAGGCTAACAACCTTCTGTCATTTTAATTTGCCAGCTGCTTTAATGAGCTACGAATTTTACTCTATTGTAAAGAAGTGGGTCCAAATAAAATAACACAGGAAGGTGCGCTTGCTGCGAAACTAGCGACCCAGGTGTATTTCTACTTGAGGCCGAAAAGTGTGAAACTCTGTCCACATGCCAAAAGAGGACTTTAAAAGTTTTCACTGCTAAAGTAATATGAACCTTAGCTCTCATGATGCCAGCTGATCTAGACCGCACTTATCAGCTGGGGACTGATAGTCAAAGAGTGGGAATCTCCCAAATTTCTCTTTGCATTTAAATGAGAGCGTTTTTACTAGAGACTTTCTGGGCTATAAGTGATAACAAATATCTCTGCTAAGAAATGTCAAAATTCTGCTACTACATCAGTGTTTTAAATGTGAAAAGTTCAGACTGGTGACAGATTTATGTATCTTCACAGAGCATCACATCTATGTTCACTTTCCCTATTAACAAATAATAATAATTTAATTGAAAATAATAACAGTTGTACATATACAACTCACATAAACATATGTTCTGTTGTTTTCATTGTTTTTTTAAATGCCATTTCAATTTGAAAGCTGTGACTGGATTAAATACAGTTCAATTTCAGACCAGACTGGGGAAGTGAAGAGCAGCACTGCCCTCCTTCAATACTACCACTGTTGTGTTTTGGTAAGACTTAAAACTAAATGGCTCATAGTGGCCAGCAGGTCAGACTGTGGGTTGTACTGGCAGTTTCTAGTGTGAGTGTGTCTAACTCTGCTAATGTTATTAGAAAACCTTTCTTGTAGAATATAAAGATAAATATTTCATGTATCTACAGTTATATTTAATTGGTTGATGAGTTGTTGATCTTTTTTCCAGCAGTTTCACTGCATGTAAAAATTTTATTAGTACTATCAATATAAGTGGTAGTCATTAGGCATAAGAAAACCCGCTTTCATAATATATTATTGATAATGACTGGATTATTATTACTGATGCATTAGTCGTGTAAGCAGCTTTTCATCCTGGCCCGTGTCCTGGGAAAAACTATTTCATGAGCTAAGAAAAAGAACCTAGTTTCAAACTATTATATCTTATTCCAATCCATTGCATCTTAAAAAATCATCAGGTTTAGCGTTTAAATCTTAATGTGCAAACTTGTAACTCACAGTGTGTCAAATAACAAAAGCAATAACATTCCTCCTGAAATGTAGCCGAAGTACTATACTTCAGTAAATTTAGTAATATCTACATCGCTCTGTAATGACTTAATGATACAAAATGTACTGAACGATCTCCTGTATCATCCCAGTGGCTGGTGGAAGATAAGTGGCTCAACTATGAATGAGGAGCTGCTTGAAGCCACTCTTCAGTCTTCAGTGATGATTACCGGTGTTACAGTCCATGAAGAGCCCGCCTCTGCAGGCTCGGCATCACGCCAGTTCACTATGTGACACTTCCCTCATTCATCATTCTCAGCAATTCAAGCTGAAGTAACAGGTGTGGCATTTTGAGCATCATATCATGAACTTGTTTTGTCCTTGTTTCTGGCTTGTGGGAGGAAAGAAGAAAATGGCGAGTTAATCTTTAAAGTACTCTCACTATGTCCACTTTTGTTGTATCTACCTTTCTGCTGTGCCTCCACATTTCATTCATGACGTATCAGTCCACTCCCCAGTCGACTCTGTCCTTTCCCCTTCCCCTCCCATTTCACCCCATTTCACACCTGTACATCATCATCACATTTCACTCATGGGTCATTTTAAAATGGGTACAGTGTATTGATTTTCCTTATCTCCTGGGTGCCTCTTGCAGGATCTCTGGACACTATCACTGCATTGCGTACGAGGCTGATACACACACCACGAGCTACATACAAACTGTTTTGGGATGAGTGTCCCAGAGATCCTACCAGGAGGGCACCAGGGAGATAAGAAAAATCAATACACTGTACCCATTTAAAAATGACCCATGAGAGTGAAATGTGTTAGTGGATATACCAGATGTGAGAAATGGGGTGAAATGGGAGGGAAGGAAAAAGGACAGAGGAGTGCGTGACTAGAGATGGACTGATGCACGTCATGAATAGAGAAATATGGAGGAGCACAGCAGAAAGGTGAATACAACAAAAGTGGACATGAGTGAGAGTACTTTAGGAACAACTGCGCCATTTTTTTTCTTTCACCCTCCTCCCACAAGCCAAAACAAGGACAAACAAGTTCATGATATGATGCTCAAAATGCCACACCTGTTACTTCAGCTTGAATTGCTGAGAATGATGAATGAGGGGGGAAAGTGTCACATGAAAAATGAACTGAGCGTGATGCCCGAGCCCCTGCAGAGGAGTCGAACTCTTCATGGATACATGAGCACCATTAATCATCACTGAAGACTGAAGAAGTGGACTTCAAACAGCTCCTCATTCATAGTTTAGTACACTTATCTTCCACCAGCTTACTGGGATGATACTGGAGATCATTTCAGTACATTTTGTATCCATTAAGTCATTACAGAACGATGTGAATATTACTAAATTTACTGAAGTATAGTACTTCAGCTACATTTCAGAGGGGAATATTGTACTTTTTACAACATTTATTTGACACCTGTGGTTACAAGTTTGCACATTAAGATTTTAAACACTAAACCTATGATGAGTTTTTTTTAAAGATGTAATGGATTGGAATAGATATAATAGTTTGAAACTGGGTTCTTTTTCTTAGCTCATGAAATGGTTTTCCCAGGACACGGGCCAGGATGAAAAGCTGCTTACACAGTAATGCATCAGTAATAATAATCCAGTCATTATCCAATAATAATATAATACTGAAAGGCAGGTTTCTTATGCCTAATGACTACACTTATATTGATAGTACTAATAAAGAATTTTTACATGCAGTAAAGCTACTTTGGAAAAAAGATCAGCAACTCATCAACCAATTAAATATAACTGTAGATACATGAAAATATTTATCTTTATATTCTACACAGAAAAGGTTTTTTCCTAATAACATTAGCAGAGTTAGACACACTCACACTAGGAAACTGCCCAGTACAACCACAGTCTGACCTGCTGGCCACTGAGCCATTTGGTTTTAGAGTCTTACTTAAAGAGCACAACAGTGGTGGTAATGAAGGAGGGGCAAGTGCTGCTCTTCCACTTCCCCAGTCTGGTCTGAGAATTGAACTGGCGACATCCCAGTCACAACCAGAATACAAATGGCATTTAAAAAAAAACAATGAAAACAACGAAACATGTATTTATGTATGGTTGTATATGTACAACTGTTATTGTTTTCAATTAAATTATTACTATTATTTGTTATTAAAAGGGAAAGTGAACATAGATGTGATGCTCTGTGAAGATACATAAATACTGTCACAGTCTGAACTTTTCACATTTAAGAAGCACTGATATGATATGGGAATTTTTGACATTTCTTAGCAGAGATGTTTATTTATCCGCCTAGCCCAGGAAAGTCTCTAGTAAGAAGCCGCTCTCATTTAAATGCAAAGAAAGAGGCTGGGGAGATTCCCACTCTTTGACTATCAGTCCCCCAGCTGATAAGTGCGGTCTGAATCCAGCTGGCATCATGGGGAGCTAAGGAGTTCATGTTACTTTTACTTAGTAAAGAAAACTTTTAAGGGAATCCTCTTTTGGCATGTGGACAGAGAGTTTCACACACACTCGGCCTCTCGTGAAATACACCTGGGTCGCTAGTTTACGCAACCAAGAAACGCACCTTCCTGTGTTGTTTTGTTTGGACCCACTTCTTTACAATGGAGGTAAAGTTTCGGCCAGCTCATTAAAGCAGCTGGCAGTGAAGCTGACAGGGATTTGTTAGCCTATATAAATGAATTCCCACTTGGCATGTTGGAGGGAGGAAAATGGACCCAGATGGGTTGTCTGAACCTTTCTGCTAGCTCTAATGCGTGCAAATCAGTACAAATTATTCGCTGGAGCTCTGTTTTAAAAAGCCTGCCATTGGTAGCATGTGGATGAATGATGAGATATTTTGCTACTGGAAAAACACGGGGACAAAGATGGATTTGAATAAACACACACACACACATACACAGAGTGACAAGCACAAACACAGATACCTTAAATAATGCATTTGTTTCAGACTTCCCCGCAGCGATTATATCATGAATTAATCAAATGGGTCGCAACGGCAAACATGCATCCGTACAAGAAGGGCAATGAACCAAGCATGGAGAACACCTACACACGTGTACACAATCGACAGTAACTGAGCCAACAGTTGTAATGGAAGTAAAGCCGGGGTCATGATGAGCGCTGTAGCACCAAACCTGTCTCTATAATGTCTTTTTCAGCCGACCCATGACAGCAGCTGGCTCCTGTCAACCAAATAGTTCCATTAACACACTAGAGCCTGCCATGGAGCTCACTAATAAATACACACTGAGGCTCCTCTCGTCTCTGGACTCTGTGGCCGCATCATGTTACATAAACTTCATGTTCGCACGTCTCACTGTGGCCTCGGAAGCCCACTGGTCTGCGGTTGACTGAAGTATATACCTTTTTTTGTTTGAGAAATACAGAGGTGGAATCAAACTTAAATCAGCCGATGCCAGTCAGGTATCCTGGTATCCTTAGAGAACTTGTATTAAAATATTCAGCACGTCTTGTTTCTGTTGTCAGTAACTCAGACCTCTGAGAAAGGGCCAAGATCA
>BRZM01006661.1:76751-96327 GCA_033238685.1 Lates japonicus | reverse complement strand
GTTGCTCTTTTCACTTTCCTTCAGTCACCTGCTGCTTCTGCTTGTGGATTTTGTTGCTGTCACTTTTCCTAGTGTTCCTGCTTCCTGTGTGTGTTGTTCTTTACCAGTGTTCCTCCATCTTACTCATCTGCTTGTAATCTGCTCTTTTTCTTCTTCAAATCACATCAGTAAACCTGCTGCCTTCACTTCAGTTTTATTTATATAGCGCCATATCACAACAACAGTCATCTCAAGGCACTTTTCATATAGAGCAGGTCTAGAACATACTCTTTAAAATAGGTATTTACAGAGAGAGACCCAACAGATCCCACCATGAGCAGCACTAGGCAACAAGGGAAAACTTCCTTTAAGAGGCAAGCAGAACTGGACTCGTGGTTGGCGGCCATCTGCCTCGACTGGTTGGTCGACACACAACCTCTGAAGCTAACTAGAGCAAGTTCTTATTCACTTGTCTATGGCAGCAGCTAGCATCATCAGCTAACAACAACTAGCTATAAAATGTGTCTGGAATTGTCTTTGTGTACAGATGTTTTCTGATAGTTGATGGGCTAACACTTTCTAATACAGCCACAGTTCAGTGTCATTTTGTTGGATGAATCAGGGAACAATCAAAAAGTGACCAATTCCTGTTGGAGATTAAATGTTGATACAGAGGAAGAAAACAAGACTGTGGAGAACAAAGGGGCATTTTAGAGGAGAGGAGAAATAACTGATCCTCTAAGTGTTGTTGGAAATACTGGGTACCTACAAAACTGAAGGTTTAGGAAAATGGTGCTGGGGCTTTGGGAAAATCTCTGGTACCTGAAGACCTTTGGATGTACTGAGTAAGAGGATGTTGTGGTGGCACAACAGGACCAGACAAAATGTCCTCATAACCATAGAAAGACATTTATACACACACACCCAAGTAAACTCAGCTGATTTCCTGTAAATGGAGAGGGGGAGGAGCAAAACTGACCTGGTGAGGCAGGTATGTGAGAACAGGGAGGGAACATTAAAACATTAACCTGAAAGTGTTGAGGCAGGGTGAGTGTTAACACAACATTCAGATAATTTTCCTGTCAAAGTCTCTGAGTCCGTTTTCTCCGCCAGATTCCAAATCATTTTCCAATCGGTCCATGAGGATACAGGTTCATAGTATCAAGGCTGTACTAAGATCAAGTAAGAGGAGCAGAGAGGTGGAATCTGAACCAGAGAGAGGAAGATCATTTACTACTTTTAGCAAGTGCTGTTTCAGTTGAGTGAAAGGCCCTAAATAGCAGACTTATATGTCTTGAAAAGATTATTATCACATGATAGTGATTAGAGATTAGAGCCAAGTAAAGGTTTAACCACAGCTGTTTTGAAGCTAGAAGGAACAGTGCCAGTTGTCAACGATAGATTCACAATATTCAGCACTGCAGGGCCCAAGACTGGCCAGAGATCTTTGGAGAGTTTAAAATGGTCTATGGGGATAATGATCACAGAGGTGTACGCTGTATAAGTAGATTCTAGGATAGGAATTGAGAGATTTTTTATCTATCAAAAAATAGAGTGTAATGTTTGAAACTGTTCTTTTTTATGTTGACATGGACCATCATTAAGTGAATTAGATTATTTATTTATTTTGTATGATCACGTACCTGAGATTGGTTCATGGTTCACTCGCCATAAAAATCAAATCCTTCTTTTGTCAATGGGGCTGCTGGTGAGCTTACCAGTTTTTGTTTTATTTGGACATTAGGCGACTCACCACATTCCTCCTGGTGGCCTGCATTCATTCATATTGATTCATATATTCATATTTTCAACATATTTGAATAAGCAAACAAGTGTGTCAATAATGGTCAACACTCTTTACAATCTGTTTTACCATACAATCTTAAGGGTTCATGTCACCAGACACATAGCATGTTGTGTTCCTGCCACCAATATGATATTATGTTACCAGTGTGGACATTTGCACTGGTTAAAATCCAAGCATTTCTCTATGTTGGGCAGACATCAGAAAATGTGTCTGGCACATATCTGGATGTAAGCTAGATGATTATGGCAAAGCACATACTGTCAACAAAGATTTTATTGAATTGTTTTATTTAACATATATTTTAAAAAGAAAATAAACACTGAATATCAACAGAATTAACTGCAGAGATTGTTGGGTATGTGACCAAGATAATCATTAAGTGAAGTATGTGACATTCAAAAATGTTCATTTTCTCTAATTTCTCAGGACAGGACACTGAAGGAGAGGACATTCAGAGGGACATGGAGAAGACCGTGATGGGCACTTATGTCATCAAAAAGGAGGGTGGAGGTAATGGACATGATGACATTGGAAATTTTGTTGAAGGTGTGATCATTCTGGACAGCACTGGATCTGCAGCTCAAGCTTGTGCGGTGACACTATTAAGAATTCATTCAAAAAGTGCTCATGTGAATGGATGGGGACAGGCTTTCCCCCAAAGTCCTTGGGCTACAGAACAAAATCACTATTGGACTGTAGGTATTCTTCAGCCACACTTGTGAACACAGTAATCCTGCTTTGTTGTCTCTGTTGTTTTTCATTTCACAATGTAGAGTGAGGGAATATTCATCTGAAATGAAAATTACAACACTCAACAAACTTGTTCTATCATATCCACTCACCACTTTATCCAAAGAAAACATGATGTGTGGTGTTTGCAGTGTATTGTAATGTCTGGGTCAGGTCATTTGTGTTTCTTGTTTCCCAGCCGTCGACAGTTGTGGCACTGCTTAGTTGCAGTTAAGGAATTTTGCTGGACTATGCTTGTTTTTTGAACATTTGTCACTGGTTTGTTTTTTGAGTGATGGCACAGGTACATCTTGTTAAAAGACCAACTCAAGTAAGTCAAGCAACCCAAGCAACCCAAGAGCACCAAGCTACATTATAGCTTTGATTGCAAAAAATGTATATACACAGTGAGAAATTTCAAAGGAGCCCTAAACAAATACAATGTCACAGAGTTATTATTACAAGCTCAAAGCAAGGCCAGTGGAGTAAGAAGAGCAGGCATTGTTCAGAGGGCTGAACAATGTTAACATTTTTAGGCAGTATAGATCACAGCTAAGTTGAGATGATAACCTTACCTTAGAGCAACCAAATATTACAAAGACGTTTTATGTCTCTGCAGTGCTGGTTTGCCAACAAATCAATTGTCCTTCAACTTAACCCATAAAGGGTTCTAACTTTAATATCAGTGTTCTCCATTAATTACCCAGACTGTGACAACCGACCACAGTCACAGTAATTTATCTTGCCATAGTCTCATTATGAACCAGAAATATTTTAAGACTTCTCATAACAACATTAAACATTATGCCATTGCTTCAGCAAGATATCTTTCAGATGACATGCACAGCCTTTGTGGAGACCAATCAGTCCAAACAGTATATTGGTGTGATGTCACACATAATTTTACAACAACGATAATCTGGTGACTCAGTCAAGGTTTAGTTATGACTCTCAAACAATGAAAAATGGAAATCAAATTGATTGACACTGCCAACTGACAAAAGATAGGATGTTTATTTTCTGTAGCCAAATACTAATTATCTGGCAGCAAAGCCAAAGCTCAGTTATATTCAGGGTTTTTTCTACATTGTCTATTTACTTGATCCAATCAAAAGATAACATGATTTTTAGTTTGATACAGGAAGGTTTTTCACAACAACTTTTGTATCTTTCCTTGTTTATTGTTGTAGAAATTGAATAGTCTAACTGTTGATCTGTTGAACTTGGAGGTCAGAGGACCACTGTCTGTCTGTCAACTTTATACATTATTGTTTATATTACAACTCAAAACCACTTTCTCTCTAAAAGCTTCAGTTTATAAACAAATTAATCTTTCTGTTCTTCATTTTCAACATTTTCTTCTCTCAATTTATACATTTTCAATAACGACTTATTTGTAGTTTATGAAAGTGACTGTAATGTGAGCGTATTGTCAAAATATTCTCATCGAGTCAAACAGGAAATAAAATGCAACATCATACAATCATTTTTGCTGCCTTTGTTTTTATTTCAAAACATTGTTTAATTTGAAATATTAAAGAACAGAATCAAAACATTTTGCAAAAAACATTTCTGCTTTGAAACATTATTTTGTTATTTTGTTATGTGAAAACATTTTTCCTCCTGCTTTTCACTTTTTCTTTACATCATCTTTTTTCCTCTGACATCTCTCTTACTGTTTCAACTCTCCTGCTCCATGTTGTCCTCTTCTCCTCGGACAGAGTGCATCATAGCACGAGACAGCGCTTAGTCACATCCTACTACAGAGACTAGAATATCTACTTATATTGAAGGAACCGCTGAGCTGGTTTAGGTTGTATCTCAGATCGATTCCAATTTGTACTTGTTAATGATTTGAATTTTCAATTTTATTTATTTCTATATCCACTTTTATTTATTTAGATAGTGCCTCTATCGACCCAACTGGTCGAGGCAGATGACCCCCCACCCTGAGTCTGGTTCTGCTCAAGGTTTCTGCTTCTTAAAGGCAGTTTTTTCTTGCCACTGTCGCCAAGTGCTGCTCATGGTGGGAACTGTTGGGTCTTTCTGTACATCATTTTATACAGAGTACAGTTTGACCCCGTTTCATGTAAAGTGCCTGAGATAACCTGTGTTATGAATTGGCGCTTATTTTACTGTGTGTGTAAATTGACTTGAATAAGTACACCTACCCAAGAAGGGACTTGTACAGCCACAGCCATCTTTGTTTTCTTTTGTCATTTCCTACAGACAGAAAAACCCATGTTATCAGATACACAAAATAGTGAAGACCAAGTTTCTATGTATCAGTGGCTTCAATGTGGAAATTTGTTCAACCAAATCTAGGTTTACCAACACTTCCTCTCCTTAACTCCATTGTCGTCAGTTATTGTAACTAAAAATTAAACGCTTCTGTGGTGTACAATACAAATTCCAACTTTATTAAATTGGAGCTCTCACCAGTCTGTTCCTGGGTGTGGGTGCAGGCCTTTTCTTTCGCAGCTGGGGAAACCTTGGCTTCACACTGGCCTCCTCTTCCTCTTCTGTTCCATTCTCGTAGGTCCTTCTCTCCTCTGATGGCTCCTCCTGCTTTTTCTCTTCCTCCCTCACATTTTCCACCCTGATGATGGCCGGGCTGCCATCACTGACTTTGTCTTCTTCAATGAACATTCTGTGAAGATTGTACCAAGGTTTCAGCCAGATCATTCATAAATACCATCTGACAAAAACAAACACAAAGTCCAGATCTTTGGTTTTATTTATTGTGACATACACCTACCCAGGGAGGGACTTGTACAGCCATCTTTGCCTTTTTTGTCATTTCCTACAGACAGAAAAACCCATGTTATCAGATACACAAAATAGTGAAAACCAAGTTTCTATATATCAGTGGCTTCAATGTGGAAATTTGTTCAATCAAATCTAGGTTTACCAACACTTCCTCTCCCTAGCTCTGCTGTTGTTAGTTTTCATACTTAAAAATGAAATGTTATTGTCATGGCTATGTCTGAGTGGATTAGAGAAATTCCAACTTCATTAAATTGGAGCTCTCACCAGACTGTTCCTGGGTGTGGGTGCAGGCCTCTTGTGCAGCTGGGGAACCTTTGACTTCACACTGGCCTCCTCTTCCTCTTCAGAATCAACTTCTTCTCTTCCATTCTTTGGGGGCTGCCAATCACCTGACTCCTCATTTTCAGAGGAGCTCAGCTCAGAGCTCTGTTTTAGATTAGATAAAAAGTTGCTTTTCTCACTAGTTAAGACAACTCTTACCAGTCTGTTCCTGGGTGTGGGTACAGGTCTTTTCTTTCGCAGCTGGGGAACCCTTTGCTTCACACTGGCCTCTTTCTTCCATTCTTGGGGGCTGCCAATCACCTGACCTCTACCGCCAGAGGAGCTCATCTGTTTTACAGAGTAAATGATTTTACTTACCCTATACACTGAAACTGGGATGAAGACTACTCTTTACCAATCTTGACTGGCTGAGGATAGCTCTTCTGGCGCAGGTTTAGGAACCCTTCCAGTCACCCGCTGCTTGTTTCCATGGTTCTTTCTTTTCAGATTCTTGCATGCCCTCCCTTGTGGCCCTCCTGAGGGACTTGTGTCACCATCCTTACCACAGTCCACACCTGCCTTCTTTCTCCTCCCTCTTTCTTCTTTCTTTTTCCTTGACTGCATAGCTTGACACTGCCATCATCAGTGCTCTGCTCTGGACTTTGTCCTCTGTCGGGTCATCCGCTGTAAATGAAAGGTTAAAATCATGGACTGATACTACTCAACTCAACAGAACTGTTTTCAGCCACTGGCACCGGTAAAACTTTCATTGCTTGGGGATCATGCGGCACATGAATGTTAAGCATCATATGTTTTATGTCCCAGCTGCCACTTGGCCTGATGGGAGTAACTATGCACAAAGCACATAAGATAAAAATATTAAACTGTAAATAATAATAAAGACTTGAAAGACAAACTATTCACGGGCGGCAACAGAAGAACGTAAGATATTGGAATGGGGCCAGGGACCTAGATTCAGTCCTTCCTCAGGCATCTTAAAACACTCTGGGAGCTCACATGGGCCTCCAACAATGAAAACGTGGATGCCACTGAGCCTCAATTTGGACCACACAGAAGTCTGTTATAACGCCTGAACCAGGCATGCCACTTCTCTGTTTCAGTGGTATGGCTGTTTGTCAAAGTATCTTTGGGTTTTGAGTTCTGAATCTATTTTAAGATATTTATGTTTCTAGCTAAGTCGTTAAACAATAGATGCATGTTCACTTGTTTCATTTTAATATTTGTACTTACACGAATGACACAACCTCTTGTAGTCTTTTCAGCAGTCTTGACCTCTTTCATGGTCATGTTGATAATTACACCCCTTCCGATGTCCAGTTGTTGCAATGAGAAACCCACCAAGTAGTCCAAAAAACAGTCTGAGTTTCCTTATGTTATGTGGTTCCTCAAGAACATCTTTTAAAGAAGAGGAACAACATTTTATGCATGAGTGTTCAAAGATGTCGCCTTTAGGTCGGGAGCTGATTTAGTAACTCTATTTTCCACAACCATAATCCACCATTCCTTTGAGCAATCTCTTAGAGATGTCTGAACAACTGCTGTGACTATTGATTCTTACCAAGTGCAGCATCAATATGCTGTGCTTCCTCTATGAACCAAGCATGTTTTATGGTTTTCGATGTTTGTCTGAAGAACAAACAAACAAAAAAAAAAAATGAACTACTGTCAGCATATATGTGTCTAAACTTGACTTATGATTTTCATCAATGGAGGTGAATACTGTCTGCATAGACTTAGTATACGACAAGGAGCTGGTGCCCAACAACAACTTCTGCCAATGTCTCAGACACGCGCTCCTAAGCTCCCACTGTCAGGGCCTTGATTCCTTTCACAGCCTCATACAACGCGGCTTCACATGTTGGACAGATATTTTAAGAATGCCAAACATCCATTAAAGAGTATCTGGTTGTGGGTTTGAACCCTTTTTGTTGCAGGTTGTACGCAACTTAAAGGTCAAAAAATAAGGTTTAGCTCATGTCCTCTCATAGACAAGACACTGCAGATAATTCCTCAAGTTTCCTTTGTAAACTTACCTCTGACTTCTTGACATATTCTGCAGGAGCAAGATTGTTTGGATTGGGGGGAGCCCATGAAGTGGATCGCAAGGGAACACAAGTGGTAATCGTGCTTTGCATTTTGCTGAACTTTTCCTGGGAGGGTTGGCACCACATGGCCTTTAAAGTCGTTTACCAGTTTCACTGAGGAACAGGTACATAAATAATCAGACATTAAACAATGGTAAACGTGCAACAGTAAGATTCATAATCCTAAATGTTTTGATAGGAATGTGATATTCACCATAAGCAGGGGCATCTGACGCTGAATATTTTGGAACTCGCTTGTATTTCACAGCCTGGAAAAATATGAAATGAGATGCAGACAAACTTAACCTCCAGTCACATTGATATGTAAGTAGAATGAAATGATCCTCACATTTGTAACGGATTGTAGAAGAATGCCGTTTCCAGCTCATCATTTCGCTCAGTTTTGCATTCAAGCAGCCGCCTTGTCACACGGGTTTTCCGCGGTAACAGAAACTGGACAATTTTCACAACCATCTGCAGGTGTCCTTGGAGGGTATACCATCAGGCAACGGAGCAGGGAGGTTTCCTGGCCAAGGATGAGGATGGTGTGGTGCTCAAGGGCAAAGGGGTGAGAGCAGTGACAACAGCCAAGGATCTTCTTGAAGGGGACATGGATGGTCCAGCTATGGGTACTAGGCTCACAGAATCCAGCACTAAATACAGCAGAGTCTACTTGTGTTGCTTGGTGATGGTGCCGAGAGCAATGAAATAATTTGAAGGAGGAGGTGTTTGTAAGGGTGTAGATGGTCTATGGATCCTTCACCTACAGAATCTGCTGTATGGCAGGACAGATAATGCAGGTGGCATGGTGCATTATAAAGGGTCGTAGTCCTTTCAGATGCCCTTGCACCTATCTCCTATGGATGGCTCCTTCAATGGTAGATCCATTCACTTCATCCATATGTAGACAATTGGTGGTTGGGATGGAAAAATGAGACAACATTGCTTTAAATGTAAATTTATTTTGTCTATGTAGTTTCCAAAGTTTCCATATGGTTGTTATTCTTTGGAGTCTCCTGGAACACAAGTGTTTCATGTATGTTTTCTATTGTTGTGGGTTTGCGTTTAGGTTAATAGTTGTGAACGTGAATCTGTAAGTGAGAGGCTCTTCCCTTCCTTCCTCTCTCTGTTTCTGGGGAAGTTTGAATATGAGTGAGATTCCAATGTCTCACTATAAAATCATAAAGACAACTAACATATATATACTCGATAATAGAGCTAAGAAGAGAGATCCATATTGGCTCGGAGTTACCTACAGGTTACTGCAGTGCTTGTTTTGATGCTGGACTTTGTAATAAACTTATATACAAGACAGTGTCAGTAATCTGTTCATACCATATGTAATATCTATCTACTTCTCCTTTGCTCTTATTTCTTTTGGCGATGACCAGCAATCATATAAATACAGCAGTCGAAGAATACATATATACCTTCAATCCATAATTTTTGGTTGGAGTTTCTGTCAAGTCTGTTGATATGTTTAGGAGTCGCATAAGTGAACTGGACAGTCCAGATTTGCCTTAAAGCTGAGAAATGACACCAGTGACAAAGGCATATTATCCAGAGCACAGGACATTGCCTTAATTGAACAGCAAAATATGGCAAAAGTCCCTGTATTAATTGATTATGGATTTACCACTGTAATATTCAAAAGTCCCTATTCCATGCGTGTGTGTGAGTGTGTGAATGGTACAAAATGGCCCATTTTAGGGTCGACCAGCAATCATGCGTTTACTATCATTATTAGCAAATAATAAATCACATTTTGGCAGCTTTCCCATGCCCGAAAAACTCACAAAAACTTCTGGCACACATGTCAGGACTGGCCAAATGTACGCTTTTAAAGTCATTGACATGGGCGGGCAAATTGGCTCAACAGCTGCCCTCAAAGTTTTGAAAATTCAGCCTCGTGTGAGTTTCACCTACACACATTAAAATTGGTAGGCCTGGCTCGACCATTTGTTCATTGACATTTTCCTTCTGAGATCAGACACGCAGACAGACGTCAGATCAAGGTGCGGGGTCACAGTCCTTAGTGATGGCCAGCACATGCCTCGCCCATCGCCAAGACAAACCCTGCCTACCACACTGAGGCAAAGGAAGGCCACTGCAGCACACTGCGGGCGCAAGGGCCATTCCATGCTGCTTGTAGCTTTATTTGTCGGACTTCTGCTGATTTCCAGAATGGCTGTATCCTCTCACAGTATACTCACAACACACAGAAGTATGCTCTGGAGGCTAGGAGCCAGATTCATGAATCCAAAAAGGTCAATGCAGTTCAAGTACCTACCAGTAATACCACTAATTTGAGCCACCAATTAACTTATGAACTGAACTACGAATCTAGGGTTTTCTGTGTTCCATCAAATAAAAAGTGCACAAAAAATATTTTGAATGTGGTTTTACCAAGAATACGGTTATTGTTTTATGTTTGTACTGCTACACCCAGTGTGACCCTGTCCTATACCGATCTGGCCAGCTAAACTCTTTCTGACATCATGCCTCCAAGGAACAGGCTGGGTTGTATGACAGATTTGACCAAAACTGTGAAACTGAAAAGATATGTATACAAAAATACCAATAACTGAAACATGTTGTCATTTAAACCAGTTGACGGTAATAATCGGAGATAGTTGATCATATTTATAGATCAATCATCCATAGTTGTATCAACAAAATTACACAGATCGTGTCAAATGCTAAACAGTTTGCACTATAACAATGATAACATAGTTCACTCACTTAAGATAAGATGATTTCACATGACAGTTTTTTTCTCAGGTTGTGTGATACGGATATGGCCCCGCCCCGCCAGCTGAGGAGCCAGGAGGGCCTGGATAACTCACCTCGGCCGCAGCTGACAGAGGTTATCTGTATTATCTATCTGTGGCGAATCATATCCAGCAGATACATACTCCAGACTTACATGAAATAAACTTGCTGCATGAATGCATGAGCCAGCCACTTTATTGTAATTTCTTTCACTTACCCGCTATTACCTTGTCTCTACACTTGACTATGACCTTCCACTTACACCAATCAGGCATGACACTATGACCATCTCTTCATAATATTGTGTTGGTCCGCCTTTTGCTGCCAAAACAGCTATGACCTGCTGAGGCATGGACTGACCAGACCCCCTCAAACCATTCCTGAACCATTTTTGTTTCTGTGGCACCTACTCATTATCCCGCTAAGAGGCCAAAGCCACTAGGGAATACTGTTTCCATGAAAGGGTGGCATGGTCTGCTTTAGGTAGGTGGTATGCCAAGTAACATCCACATATGCAGGACCTGCTCCTACAGAACATTGCCCAAAGACCACACTGCCTCCTACCGGGCTTGCCTCTTCCCATAGTGCATCCCAGCCATGTGTTCCCAGGTAAGTGATGCACACACCCAGCCATTCACATACATGCAGTGATCATCAGACCAGGCCACCTTCTCTTCCATTGCAATCAGTGGGTCCATTCTGATGCTCACGTGCCCAGCTGGCATTTTAGTGGAGAGGAGCCAGCATGTATCCTGACCGTCCAGCCATGCAGCTCCATGTGCAACAAACTGTGATGCATGTATTCTGATGCACTTTCATTTGTCCAGCATTGTTCAATTAAACAACGCTTGACAGTCTCGAGGCGTAAATTTGGTTTCACCTGGCTTTCAGTATTGCAAGACGAGAATACAGACTGTGCCATGATATTATTTAAATGACAGAGCAACTTCTTCAGCAATTTGAGCCACAGTAGCTTGGTCTGTTGATTGATTTACAGGGCAGCCTTCGCTTCCACTAATCTCAATGAGCCTTGGCCGCCCATGACCCTATCGTTGGTTCAATTACTGTTCCTTCTCGACTGAGACATTGACCACAGCAGGGAACAGCCTGCAAGTGTCTCACTTTGAGATGCTCTGACCCAGCATTCATTCATTTCATTTCACCTGTCACTGCCTCACAGTGTTACGCCTGATCAGTGTATCTAAGTATAAATGACAATTACATACTTACTGACCTTGACCTTAGGTTCCTACCTGCCCATGACCTTAAACTGAAAAGAACTAGTTACAGTTGCTGTGCAAAACTATGTTAGGTTAGGAACAGTCCTCCAAAAGTGGTATCAAGTCAAGTCAAGTCAATTTTATTTATATAGCGCCAATTCACAACAGAAGTTATCTCGAGGCACTGTACATTACAGAGCAGGTCTAGACCGTGACTTTTTATCTTATAAAAATTTTACAGAGAGAAACCCAACAGATCCCACCATGAGTGTTAATTAGGCGACTGTGGCAAGAAACTTCCTTAGAGGCAGAACCCTGAGCAGAACCGGACTACAGGCGTATAATCTGCCTGACCAAATAAAATAGACAGAAAGAGAGGGGGTGGGGAAAGGGGTAGGAGAAAGACACAATTTTGCAATATAGACTGGTCAAATGTAAATAGTAGTAGTAATAATAATAATAATAGTACATTATTATTACAGCTAAAGGAATAATAATAACAAACAATAGTACATTAGTACTCAATATCACTAAACAACACTGAAATGTTTGAATGGCTATTGGATCATGAGCAGCAGGAGACTCTCCAGCTCTGGAGGCAGAACCCTGCAGTAAGAGACAGTAGCAGAGAGAGAGAGAGAGAAGACAGCCTGGGCAATTAATGTGCTTGAGGGAAGAAACACACAGTTAAAGTGATGCAACGATATTAAGACAGTTAATAGTAATCTCACGGCAGGACATCATGGACAACATTTACTAACTATTAATCTTAACTGGGATGCACTGAGACTGACCCAACCTGGCCGAGGGAAAATGTCTGTATCATTGTGCTAGTTAAAAGTTAAGGCATATTATGCCGGGACATTGTTGACAGCTCACATGGTCACACAATTATTATTCTCTTTGTCTTTAAAACGAATGGATGCTGATGGCATGGATGAGGGCGAAAAGAAGGGGTGGAAATGAGGACAGTGGAAAGAGAATTTATATCATATCATATCTTGCTGATGTCTTCAGAGCAGTCATTTGTGAGAGGAGGAAGTTGAAATGTGTTTTCATGCCAGGGCCACTAAGATGGCAGCAAGAGATCAGCACATCAAGCCAGGATCAGTCACTTTGACACTTGGATGATCCCTCACTCTTTGGCAGGCAGAAAAGCCTCCAGGAAAAGACAAACAGACAATGGTTGGATGTGATGGCAGCCTACGAGCTATGCCACATGCTTGCACCTTGAGATGCATTTACAGCTACTTTGCCTTTATTCACAGAGCTCACTGTTTGTGTACCTCTGGGTTCATACTGAGCCCAGCTACCTACCTGTCAGATTTGCTGCCCATAGCACCACCTACATTAAGACCAAGTTTGGCAAAAATCATGCATGAGGGGCTAATGGTCTTAAAAGTGCTCCTAAACACTTTCTAGGGGGGATGCAACTTAGTTTCAGGTAGCTGCCACCTTCAAAGCAAGAGTTATTCAACTAAAACCAACTGCACCTTGGGTGCAGGGTGGCTGAAACCCCCTGTCCTCAAGTTACACTTCACAAAAGTCATTACTCAAACCCTATACCAAAGAGGTGAATGAAGAAACTTTTAAAACTGCACTACTGTGTCTTTTTCATGAAAGTAATCATGAAAGTAGTTTGTTTGTGTGTCTTCAAGAGAATTGTGTCAAATTCTTCTTTGGCAGTTACCTTCCCAGGTGGTCTTCAACATTGCCATACTATACTAAGATAGTGGGTGAAATATTTCATAAATTCCAAGATCAGAATTACTTATATGCACATGTCAAGGCTTGGAGATCACAGGAGTCTCTCAGGGCTCCCTGAGAGACTTGCACTTAGACTTGCACTTTAAATTAATTTCTATACTAGTTTGTTTACTGTTTTGAGAGTATGCAGAATTTAAACTATAATTTGTATGAGTAAATTAAAAACAATGCAAAGTGTGCAGGGTGACTGAACAAAATTAATATTTTATATTTTATCTTATTTCTTTAATTGTACTTCCCATGTAAACAGGAAGTCATTTGATGGATGGCATTTGGACTGCATAGTGAGTCCTCTTCAGAATTTTCTCAGAAATCATACCCTGAAAAATATCAACCAAAATGGCTTAAAATGATAACCAAACAGGCTTATGATGAGTAGTCCTTATGTCTGTAAAGTTTTATTGTCTTCAATCACAAAATTTTACATTTTTTTCTTTTTTCTGAAACTCGTGGGGTTTTTTACCATTTAGGTTCTAAATGTAGAAGTTATGTTTAACCTTTATAGACTCATCAGCCACCCATTAGGTACACTTTGCTGGGGTACTGGGTTGACCTCATTTGCCTTCAGAACTGCCTTAATTTTGTGCTATAGATTCAATAAAGTGTTGGAAACATTCCCATTTTGGTCCATATTGACACGATAGCATCACGTAAAGTTGTTGCAATTTGGTTACCCATATCCATTTCTAGAACATGCGCTTTCAACTGGTAGCAGCAAAGTGTAGCTCTAAATTTTTTACTCAATCTTTATTTTATTTTTGTTGCATTTTATTGTACTTGTCAACTACTGATGGATACTTTGGGGAGAAGAGTTTATTCAAGAGAAGTGCTTTTTTCATAAAATGAAGCAAGTCTGGAGGATACTCAACTTATTCCACGCTGAGATGAAGAGGTGTTTTCATGGTTGCCATGCTGGTGCAAAGGCGAAGGCTTGAATGGATACATAAGCCATCAGTCATCATGAGAAATGTCACCTCTGCCCAACAAAAGTGATGAACTGGGATATTGGTGAAGACTCAGAGCATACCGTGAGTGCAGTCTCCTGTTTTACTGAACATGGTTGAATCAAAAACATCTCAGACTCCAGCATGGAACTACTCTGGTTTCACTCTCATACGGTCAGACAGAGATGCTCGGGTTAGTGGCAGAAAAAGGTGGGGGTCTGGCTTATTTGATGGTGTAATCCTGCACATATTACTGTCAAGGAGAAATGTTGTGACATTGAATTATTGGCAGTTGGTATGAGACCACTTTATGCACCCGAAGAGAGTTCGGTCAGGAGAATATCAGGAGATTTAGTCGTGTTTCCTTCTCCTCCCACCTGACTGGATTTTACAGTTTGTTAATTGTCCTACCACAGAAAATAAAACCCTTGATCTGGTTGTATGCCAATGTCAAGAAGCCCACAGAGCCACTGGGTTCTTACTAACACCACTTGGCAGTGTGCTGAGGCAGCCTGCACCAAACTCACACCTAAATGGACACCTGAGTCTTCTGAGGCCTCACGACTGCTTTGAATGCATAGATTGGAATATACATGGAAACAGATGAGAACAGTATGGACATTGGACAGACAGGTTGATTGTTTTATCGAGTACTGGGAACTTGTAGAGACGCTGTCATGCCTACCAAGACTGTACGTAATTAATTCTTATCCTATCTTATCTTATCTTATGATGCGAATCTCCCATTCAACTACATCCCAAAGGTGCTCTATTGGAACATTAATATATGTTTCTTTCATTTCTTTAGGCAAGAGAAATGCCTCAAAGGGTGGAACAGTTCCTGATCAGGGTGCCACAGACACCAGCTTTTCCTGTTGCAGTAAGAAAGACAAATTTGGCTATGTTGTTGGTCAAGTTGATTAAAGATGAATCAAATTTGCTTTGATTTTTAATACTCTTTTCTTCTCAAGCCTCCTTATGATGAAGCTCCTCCTCCGTACTCGCCGTCCCAACCTCAAGGTGAAGGCAGCACAAATGAGAGAGTTATTGTCGTAAGAACCGGGGTAAGTGCAATAAATTTATCGACAAATTGCATACATATGTTATAACTAAAACAACTGCACTCACACTATCTTTTTCAGTGCTGCTGTGGACCTGATGACCGGGTTGATCGTGGTAATAAATCAGATATGTGACCACAATAAAAAGGATATTCACCTTGACAAAATGAAAAATCAAGGCCTAGTTAGACTCATGCAAAGTTTGACTGTTTCATTGTGTATTTTTGTCTCCTGTGTGTGGGCATTTTTAAAGTTATTTTCCAAAAATGAAATAAAATGTATTAATTATCAATTACTTATTTGTGTCATACTGCGTGAGGTTTGTCTGTCTTGGGATTTTGGTCTTATTACTCGTTTTATTTTGAAGGATTTATACTTTCTCGTTTCAGAACAACACTTGCCTTTCCTCATGTGTCACCTGTGTGTCCTGATTACTCATTGTCTCCACCTGTTTCTAATACTCTGCGGTTTTCATAGCCTTTGTTTGCCTCCTTTGAGAGCAGACTTTCTTGTTTTGTTATCTTATCCGCCTCTAGGAAAGTTTTTATAGCTCCTGTTTCTTTGTCACCCGCGAGAGAACTTTTGTTGTTACAAAGTCTGTTTTATTTACGCTATCTCTGCTGCCTGAGTCCTGCCTTAGTCCTCGGGCCTGACAGTGAACTTTTTGCTGTTAATAAAGTTCGTTTTATTTATCGCCATCTCATGCCTGAGTCCTGCCTTTAGTCCGGCCTGACAGTACACTCTGCCAGTATGACTCAGCAGAGACTGGCCAGTTGACAGTTGGCGCTGCACGCTGCAGGAAGCACGCCTCCCAGCAGGAGGAGTTTCAGACGGCGATGGCCTCGCACCAGGCCAGCTGTCGCCCAAGTGCGGGACTTGATCAACCACCTGCAATGGACTACCAGCCCATCCACAGCACCAGTACAGTTGTTTGTGCTCAGTACTTTGTGACATCACAACAATATGTGGTCAGTAAAACTAGTGATGTCTCAGTTGTCAGTACTTTGTGACATCACAGTTGTTTGTGGTGAGTACTTTGTGACATCACAGTTGTTTGCTGTCAGTACTTTGTGACAGTACAGTTGTTGGTGGTCAGTACTATGTGCCAGTACAGATGTTTGTGGTCAGTACTTTGTGCCAGTACAGTTGTTTGTGCTCAGTACTTTGTGACATCACAATATGTGGTCAGTAAAACTAGTGATGTCTCAGTTGTCAGTACTTTGTGACAGTACAGTTGTTGGTGGTCAGTACTTTGTGACATCACAATTGTATGTGGTCAGTACTTTGTGACAGTACAGTTGTTTGTGTGCAGTACTTTGTGACATCACAATAATATGTGGTCAGTAAAACTAGTGATGCTCTGAGTTGTCAGTACTTACATACAGTTGTTTGCAGGAGTACTTTTGTGACATCACACAGTTGTTTGCTGTCAGTACTTTCTGTTAGTACAGATGTTTGTGCTCGTACTTTGTGCCAGTACAGTTGTTTGTGCTCAGTAATTTCAGACATCACAATATGTGGTCAGTAAACTAGTGGGATGTCTTAGTTGTCAGTACTTTCAGACAGTACAGTTGTTTGTAGGAGTACTTTGTGACATCACAGTTGTCGGTTGTCAGTACTCAGACAGTACAGTTACAGGTCAGTACTTTGTGCCAGTACAGATGTTTCGTGGTCAGTACCAGCCAGTACAGCTGTTTCAGCTCAGCACTTTGTGACATCACAATAATATGTGGCCAGTAAACCAAGTGATGTCTCAGCTGTCAGTACTTAAGACAGCACAGTTGTTTGTGGAGTACTTTGTGACATCACAGTTGTTTGTGGTCAGTACTTTGTGCCAGTACAGATGTTTGTGGTGAGTACTTTGTGACATCACAATTGTATGTGGTCAGTACTTTGTGACAGTACAGTTGTTTGTGGTGAGTACTTTGTGACATCACAGTTGTTTGCTGTCAGTACTTTGTGCCAGTACAGATGTTTGTGCTCAGTACTTTGTGCCAGTACAGTTGTTTGTGCTCAGTACTTTGTGACATCACAATAATATGTGGTCAGTAAAACTAGTGATGTCTCAGTTGTCAGTACTTTGTGACAGTACAGTTGTTGGTGGTCAGTACTTTGTGACATCACAATTGTATGTGGTCAGTACTTTGTGACAGTACAGTTGTTTGTGCGCAGTACTTTGTGACATCACACTTGCTATGGTCAGTACTTTGTGACAGGCTGGTGCCGTTTGTGGTGAGTACTCAGACATCACACTTGGTTGTGGTCAGTACTTTGTGACAGTACAGTTGTTTGTGCTCAGTACTTTGTGACATCACAATAATATGTGGTCAGTAAAACTAGTGATGTCTCAGTTGTCAGTACTTTGTGACAGTACAGTTGTTTGTGGTGAGTACTTTGTGACATCACACTTGGTTGTGGTCAGTACTTTGTGACAGTACAGATGTTTGTGGTGAGTACTTTGTGACAGTACAGTTGTTTGTGCTCAGTACTTTGTGACATCACAATAATATGTGGTCAGTAAAACTAGTGATGTCTCAGTTGTCAGTACTTTGTGACAGTACAGTTGTTTGTGGTGAGTACTTTGTGACATCACAGTTGTTTGCTGTCAGTACTTTGTGACATTATTAGTGATAATGCTGCTAACATGCGAAAAGCATTCACTGTGTGCTTCCCCAGTGAACAAGAGGATGGCGATGATGGAGATCATCTCTCTCAGCTCTGGTGTGACTTAACCCTGGAAGATCACAGTAGATGTTGCTATGGCAAAGAAACAGCGCTTGCAGTTTTTGCGCACACTCTTCAGCTGGTGGTGGGAGACGGTTTGAAAGAAACAAAAGTGGTATCTCCTTCTCTTTCAAAGTTATCAAAACTCAGCTCACTGCTGCACACAAGCACAACATTCAAAGATGTGTTTGATGCTGAATTTGGGGAACAGAAAGGCATCCCTGCTGCAGTCAACACAAGATGGAACTCAACACTGAGGCAAGTGAAGGCACTTCTCCAGTGCAATCATCTAAAGCTCTGCGCTGTTCTAGAAAAGGCTGGGCACAGGGAGTTGTCATTCACAGCACGGGAGTGGAATCTGTTGAAGGAGTTGGTGGACATCTTGAAGCCATTTGGAGAAGCAACTGATTTGACACAGGGGGAGAAGGTAATCACAATCAGTGCTGTTGTTCCATCCGTCTTGTCCCTCAACTACCACCTTGAGAAGCTGAAGCCTCAAATCTGTTTCCTGAGCGGCCTGGTCAGAAGTCTCCAGGCATCCCTGAACAGAAGATTTCTTGGAATCTTCATCAATGTGAAAATGGCCAGGACACAAGATGGGGTCACTGCTCTTTTTCAGACCCAGTCTACCTCAAAGCAGCTGCCTTGGATCCAGCCTTTTCTCTGTTGTGGGTGGAGCCCCATGTGCTGGTCAGTCGTGACGTCAAGGCAGAGGTGGCACAATGAGTTAAAGGTAAATGTTACTGAGTCTAATGTAACTTTTCCCCTCATAATCTGATCTAATTGACTGCAACAATAATTAAGTGTTCTGTAGTATTTCAGTCTAACACACTGCATCACCAACACAAATGGTAATAAGGACTCTATTGTTTCTGCTATTGTTTTTACATGTTTTTCCAGAATTGATCCTGCAAGATGCTGCAGAGACTGAGCAGCCTGTTCCTTTTGTTGATGAAGAAGAGCAAGAGGACCTCAGAGAAGGAGAAGGGCTGTTTGCTGCATACCATAAGAGGCAGAAGAAGGATGTTGGGACTACTCCATCACTACAGCTAAGTCACTACTTTGACATAGCCGAAGGACAGAACGCCCTTTTGTTCTGGGCATTGAACATGAAGACTCTTCCTTCACTGTTCGAAAGTGGCCATCAGAGTCTTGGTAGTGCCTGCTCCAGTGCGCCCAGTGAGTGAAAGCCAGCCATCGTGGCATCATAATATCTCATCGCGCACAAAATGACTTATTGTATTCTCACACTGGTTTTTGCAATGCAATGCAGCATAGGGCTCTGACATATAAAAAGTTAACAACCCTGTTCATTGTTATGTTCATGTATTTGTTATAAGCCACATGTACACACACACACACATAAACACACAGACAATATGAGATGAGATAAGCACAGACAGGACAAACCGTTGTGAACTGAAGGAAATGCAATATG
>BRZM01006661.1:60332-76713 GCA_033238685.1 Lates japonicus | reverse complement strand
GTCGTGCTCATCAGTCTGATGTCAATACTTTTGACATCCACCTGTGGATTGAATTTAACCAGCCCCTCCTCTGAATACCAAGTAGCGCTAGGACACGACATCAGCCTCGGATGCCATTTCACCCTTGCTTCTGTGGATGTTGGTGACTTGGAGATTGAGTGGACGGTCAACCGTGCAGATGGTCAAGAGGAAGAGGAACACCTCATCTGTTACATTAAGGACGTAATAAACCACTTTACTGGTTTTGAAGGCAGAGTCCACTTTTCTTCTCCAGATCCCCAAGATGGAGATGCTTCGCTAACCCATTAACAGTGTTAAGATCACGGACAAAGGTACTTACCAATGTACAGTAAAAAAGTTTCAAGAAGTCCAAAGCAGGCAGATTAAGCTGGTAATGGAGGAGGTGTGTTAGGAAGCGCCTAGCGCTGAAAAAGGGAGGACTCAAGGATGCGGATTCACCAGGGCGTTTTATTGTCCACAGAAAAAAGGGCCGAAAGGGTTGGGGAAGAACACAAAGAGGCCGCCAAAAGAGCGGTGGGTCTGGCAGGGTCTGGGTCCGTGACCAGAGCGGGGTCCGGGGAATGGCGCAGGTAGAAGGCAGAAGAGGGAGGCCGGGAGGACGGGCTGGAGCTCGAGAGCCAGGATGACCAGGCAGGGACCAGGGAGAACTGGAGGAACGCCACAGGAGAGACCTCGTGAGTGACCTGGAGCACAGGGAGAGCACACAGGAGAGACAGGACGAGGAAACAGCCAGGGACACAAGGGAGGCACAGCGGTGTGGAAACACACTAGGGACGAGGAACGGGGGAGCAGCTGGAGGAGTAAGATAGCCTGGAACTTCTGGCAGGATAAGAGGTGCACTGCTATGAAGAACTGGCGAGGAAGGGAAAACAGAGGGCAGGTTAAGTAGGGAGAGTGATGAGGGGAAAGTGGAGACAGGTGTGGGAGGCTGCGCAGGTGTGCCTGGTCATCGCTACACAGAGAATCAACCTCCGGCTCCGCCTCCCAGCCTGCAGCAAACGAGAAAAGAACACAAAACAGAAAATAATCCCTGAACCCACCCCGATGCGGCCCCAGCTGCCGCATCATGACAAGGTGTCTGTGCCAGAGTCCGATGTGGACTTAAAGCTGAGGAACAGGTCTTCACAAGTCACCACCTTCCCTGCAAACTACAGTTTGTTGGCATCCACCGAAACTCAAGCACTCAAGATGACTTGTCTTCACAAGACAATGCAAAAACCACCACAGGAACTATCACAGGAACCACCACTGTAATCACCACAGGAACCACCACAGGAACCACCACTGTAGTCACCACAGGAACAATCACAGGAATTTACCGTCAGACAACCACAGCAGCAACTACTGTTGTGGTAATGATGACAGTATTCAACCAACTTTTTGGAATGGTCCATGACACTGCTGAAACCCCCAGGGTTGACTTAAGCCTCACCATGGAATCTCAAAACACTTCATCAAAGGATGGGGGAGTATCAGTAACAGTGGCTGCTCCCATTACTTTCAGTATCATAATTTTGGCAGGCATAATTTTCCGCTGCTGCAAACAAAAAAGACAGCAGAAGTCTGATGAAGATAATGTATCAGCTGATGAAGAGAGTCTTGTCCATACACAGTCAGAAATGACCGTGGTAATGAAAGAATTTGATGTACTAGTAATTACAGTTCCTGTTTTGTAAAATAATTCAATAAATAAAATAATTCAATAAATGGAATACTTCAATAAATATAAATCATTTTTTATGTTAAAGATTTTAGACAATATAGAGGCCACCTGGAATTTATAGGGAGAAGATGGTATGGAACTTGAAGATACACCAAACCCTCATGGACAAGTTGAGTGGTAAGTCCTTAATAAGGTGAAGAGTAGAAGCTGATTTATTAAGTTCATAAAAATTTTAAACTCAGGTCCCTTTTATTGTGAAGTATAAATGTCATTTTTGTCCTTGGGTAGGGAAGATTCAGAAGAGGTACCTGAATTGAATGTGGATTATGAGGTGAGAACTTGAGTTGAGAACTACATTTACCGTAGTACCAATTTTAGGATTAGGAGTTGTTTCAATCCTCCATTCAATTAAAATAACTTTTCTATTTCTCTTTTTTGCTTTTGTAGATGGAGAGATTATGAAGGATTACTTAAAGATGACCAGCTTTGTTTCTTTAATTCAGCCTTCCAGAGAAAGGTAGCTCTAGATGGTTCTCAGAGTGCATCTGTTAAGACTGAGAAAGATTTACCCTCAAAGGGTCCCTTTGTACAGACATGTTTGTCCTATCACAATGGTATACTGAGAAAGTGGATGAATTTTTACAGGCTACCTAAATATCACTCATTTGAAAATAATTGTAATATTAATAGAAGAATGTATTACATTAGATACTGACATAGTATATCATAGCTAGAATTTGGTTGTTATTGCATGGTTACATGGAAATGTTGATCTTCAACAGCTATCATACAAAGATAGTGGAAAATACTGATTTGTTGGGTGTTTTTCCATGGATATACTTAGATAGTGGACCAAAGCCTGTGTATACTGAGATACTGGATGTTAATACTTCATAAATAGGGATACAGAGATGGGGTCACACAGAGTGGTATATATAGAGATGTTGGGTGTTTTTTGCATAGGTATACTGAGATAGTGATGCCATTACTTCATTAACAAGGATATGGAGATTGTAATGCATGAGATTGTGGTATATATGCAGTGTTATTCCCATGGCTATAATTCGAGAAGCTGGATGCTAACTTTTATTATATGGATCCAGAGAGGTGGTTATCAGTGATAAACTTGTAATAGCTTTTCTTTGTTAGTTCTGAAGTTCTGTTAGATTTTGACAAGGTTTTACCTAAATGGTTTTACAGAGAAGGGATGATATTACAGGTATACTGAAAGTGGGATGAGATATTTGTTCTGGCCTGGGTGCCATTACTAATCAAAATGTCATAAATGTTTGCATTGCAACAAAGCATATTTGGTAGGTTGTCAAGTTCAACTGTATATCATGGTTTTGTGTCAGAGTTATGAGAAGTTGCCCTTACAGTGGATACCAGGATCCAGTCTAATTCTTCCATAATGGTATTGGATTCCAGAGTACTGTGTTGGTGTTTGATACCAGGATCCTCTTTCTGAAATCTGAAATGAGGACCTTTCATTGCAAATAACAAAACAACTATTTACAAAACAGAAAGTTTGGTAAGTAAATCGACTTGTACTTACATAGCGCTTTTCTAGTCGTATCGACCACTCAAAGCACTTTACACTACGTGTCACATTCGCCCATTCACACACACATTCATACAGCGCTTGCTCTATGCA
Organism: Lates japonicus; assembly: GCA_033238685.1. Classification (NCBI taxonomy): domain Eukaryota; kingdom Metazoa; phylum Chordata; class Actinopteri; family Centropomidae; genus Lates; species Lates japonicus. The sequence continues at coordinate 73,375 of BRZM01006661.1, read as the reverse complement.
CAAAGCGCTCTAACACATTCACACCAATGATACACACATCAGGGGCAACGTGGGGTTCAGTGTCTTAAGTGGTGACATGGGTACACCCCCATGCACTACTGATGGATGCATGTGTGTTGGCTGCAACAGAAGAGGGACAAACAAACCCAAACCAGAGGAGATGAGAGAGAGAGAGACAAAGAGACAGAGAGAGAGAGAAACAATGAGACTGGCTGCTACATACAGTCCTGGTTAAGCAGAGTGATCCTCCCAGTCTGCCAGCTCCTGCAATGGCAGGCCAAAGAATCCCCTGCAGGGCAGAAAGGGAGGGTCATATTAGCCTATGGATGTTTGGGAGGATGATGACAGTCTATTAGACCCCCACATCTCAGTTTAAATTCAACATCTCAGTATAAGATCAATATGCTGCTTGGCTTCCTGTAAATACTTAACTAACTGTAATTTAAGCAGCATTCAATAAATTGGAACCCCTTTCAGTTGTAGACCTTATAATGAGTGATACAGCAATACAAGGAATATAATGCATTCCTCCTAAACACCAAATAAGTACTGATAATTACGTACTATTTCATTTTGGAAAATAACTTTAAAAATGCCCAACAGGAGACACAAAAATATACACAATAGAAACAGTCAAATCCTTTGTATGAGTCTAACCAGGCCTTATTTTTCATTTTGTCAAGGTGAATGTCCTTGTGTAGGTCACATAACTCTGACGATTTGACCACACGATCAGCCAGTCATCGCAGGTCCACAGCAGCACTGAAAAAGATAGTGTGAGTGCAGTTGTTTTAGTTATAACATATGTATGCAATTTGTCGATAAATTTATTGCACTTACCCCGTTCTACGATAATAATTTCATTTGTGCTGCCTTCACCTTGAGGCGTTGGGACGGGCGAGTAATGGAGGAGAGCCATCATAAGGAGGCTTGAGGTTAGGCAGAGTATTAAAATCGTGCCAAATTTGATTCATCTTAATCAACTTGACCAACAACATAGGCCAAATTTATTCTTCTTACTGCAACAGGGGAAAAGCTGGTGTCTGTGGCACCCTGATCAGGAACTGTTCCACCCTTTTGAGGCATTTCTTGCCTAAAGAAATGAAACAATATATTAATGTTCCAATAGAGCACCCTTTGGGATGTAGTTATCGAGATTCGGATCAAAGATAAGATAGATAAGAATTAATTACGACAGTCTGTAGGGTATGACAGCGCTTCTACAGAAGTTTAGTACTAGTAAAACAATCAACCTTGTCTGTCAATGTCCATACTGTCTCTAATCTGCTCGCAGCAGCATATTCCAATCTGCATTCAAAGGCAGTCCCAGAGAGCCTCAGAAGACCTAGTGTCCACTTAGGTGAGTTTAGTTGCAGGCTGCCCTGTACACTGCCAAGTGGTGGTAAGCAGTGGCTCTGTAGGCTTTTGACATTGGCATACAGCAGATCAAGGGCTTTATTTTCTGTAGGACACTAACAAACTGTGTAAATCCAGTCAGGTGGGAGGAGAAGAACATCACTGAAATCTCCTGATATTCTCCTGACTGAACTCTTGGTGCATAGTATGGTCTCATACCAACTGCCAATAATTCAATATCTGGACAACACATTTTCTCCTTGACAGTAATATGTGCAGGATTACACCATCTCAAATAAAGCCAGACCCCCACCTTTTTTCTGCCACTAACTTGAGCATCTCTGTCTGACCGTATGAGAGAGTGAAACCAGGTAGTCTCCATGCTGGTTCAGATGTTTTATCCAACCATGTTTCAGTAAAACACAGTGAGACTTCGTATCACGGTATACTTCGAGTCTTCACCAATATCTCCAGTTCATCACTTTGTTGGGCAGAGAGGTGACATTTCATGATGACTATTGATGGTTTATATGTCCATTTCCAAGCTCTCGCTTTGCACCAGCATGGCAACCATGAAAAACACCTCTTCATCTCAGCTGGAATAGGTGGTATCCTCCAGATCAGCTTCATTTTTATGAAAAAGCACTTCTCTTGAATAAACTCTTCTCCCCAAAGAAGCATCCATCAGTAGTTGACAAAAGTACACAGTAAGCAAAAATAAAATAAAGATTGAGTAAAAAATTTAGAGCTACCACACTTTGCTGCTACCAGTTGAAGCGCATGTTCTAGAAATGGATGTGCAGGTGACAAATTTGCAGCAACTGCGTGATGCTATCGTGTCAATATGGACCAAAATGGAATGTTTCCAACACTTTGTTGAATCTATGTCACAAAGAATTAAGTGTAGTTCTGAAGGCAAATGGGGGTCCAAACCTAGTACTAGCAAGGTGTAAATTCTACGGAGTGGCTGATGAGTCTATAAATAAGTTAAACACCCAACTTCTACATTTAAGAACCTAAATGGTAAAAAACCCCACGAGTTTCAGAAAAAAGAAAAAACTGTAAAATTTTGTGATTGAAGACAACAAAACTTTACAGACATAAGGACTACTCATCATAAGCCTGTTTGGTTATCATTTTAAGCCATTTTGGTTGATATTTTTCAGGGTATGATTTCTGAGAAAATTCTGAAGAGGACTCACTATGCAGTCCAAATGCCATCCATCAAATGACTTCCTGTTTACATGGGAAGTACAATTAAAGAAATAAGATAAAATATAAAATATTAATTTTGTTCAGTCACCCTGCACACTTTGCATTGTTTTTAATTTACTCATACAAATTATAGTTTAAATTCTGCATACTCTCAAAACAGTAAACAAACTAGTATAGAAATTACCTAGTGCAAGTCTAAGTGCAAGTCTCTCAGGGCTCCCTGAGACTGCCAGTCTCCCAAGCCTTGACATGTGCATATAAGTAATTCTGATCTTGGAGCCCCATGAAATATTTCACCCACTATCTTAGTATAGTATAGCAATGGTAGAAGACCACACCTGTAGGAAAATGTGCAAAAGAAAAATTTGACCTTTTGGTCTCTTGAAGACACACAAACAAACTACTTTCATGATTACTTTCATGAAAAAGACACAGTAGTGCTTTACGTTTCTTCATTCACCTCTTTGGTATAGGGTTTGAGTAATGAGACTTTGTGAAGTGTAACTTGAGGACAGGGGTTTCAGGCCACCCTGCACCCACAAGGTGCAGTTGGTTTTAGTTGGACAACTCTTGCTTAAGGTGGCAGCTACCTGAAACTAAGTTGCTGCATCCCAGAAAGTGTTTAGGAGCACTTTTAAGACCATTTAGCCCCCTTTTCTGCATGATTTTGCCAAACTTGACCTTATAATGTAGGTGGGAAGCAGGCACCAAATCTGACAGGTAGGTAGCTGCCTGTATGAACCCAGAGGTACACAAACAGTGAGCTCTGTGAATAAAGGCAAGTAGCTGTAACGATCTCAAGGCAAGGACAGGTATAGCTCAGGCTGCCATCACATCCAAGCCAAGGCCATCGTGTTTGTCTTCTTCCTGAGGCTTTTCTGCCAAAGTGGGATCATCAAGGTCAAAGTGACTGGATCCTGGCTTAATGCAGTCTCTGCTGCCATCTAGTGGCCCTGGCATGAAAACACATTTCAACTTCCTCCTCTCTCACAAATGACTGTCGAAGACATCAGCAAGATATGACAAGGATATAAATTCTTCCACTGTCCTCATTTCCACCCTTCTTTTTCGCCTCTCATCCATGCCATCAGCATCCATTCGCTTTAAAGACAAAGAGAATAATAATTGTGCGTGACCATGTGAGTTGTCAATAATGTCCCGCATAATATGCCTTAACTTTTAACTAGTATATTATCTGGTTCCATTTTCCTCGGGCGGGTTGGGTCAGTCTCAGTGCATCAGTTAAGATTAATAGTTAGTAAATGTTGTCCATGAGATGTCCTGCCGACGAGATTATTAACTGTCTTAATATCAAGCATCACTTTAACTGTGTTCTTCCCTCAAGCACATTAGTGCCCAGGCTGTGCTTCTCTCTCTCTCTCTACTGTCTCTTACTGCAGGTTTGGCCCAGAGCTGGAGAGTTCCTGCTGCCCCATGATCCAGCCCAACCCATGATGCGACAATAACAAAACATTTACTAGTGTTATTGATATGTTAGTATATTAATGTACTATTGTTTGTTATTATTATTCTTTAGCTGTAATACACACTTATTACTATTATTATTATTATTACTACTACTATTTACATTTTGACTTATCTGTGTATTTGCAAGGTTGTCTTCTCCTACCCCATTCCCCACCCCCCTCTTTCTGTTCAACTCAACCGGTCGAGGCAGATGGCCGCCCACCTGAGTCCGGGTTCTGCTCGTTGAGGTTTCGCCTCTTAAAAGCGAAGTTTTCCTTGCCACAGTCAGCCAGTGCTTGCTCATGGTGGGATCTGTTGCCTCTGTAAATTTTATAAGATAAAGAGTACGGTCTCGAGACCTGCTCTATATGTACAGTGCCTCGAGATAACTTCTGTTGTGAATTGGCGCTATATAAATAAAATTGACTTGACTTGACTTGATACCACTTTTGGAGGACTGTTCCCTAACCCCTAACACTTAGTTTTACTGTGTAACTGTAACTTCAGTTCTTTTCAGTTTAAGGTCATGGGCAGGTAGGAACCTAAGGTCAAAGGTCAGTAAAAGTATGTTAATCGTTTATGCTTAGATACACTGATCAGGCGTAACACTGTGACCATTGACAGGTGAAATGAAATGAATGAATGCTGGGTCAGAGCATCTCCAAAAGTGGACCACCTATGGGCTGTTCTCTCTGCTGTGGTCAGTATCTATCCAAGTCCAAGGAAGGAAGAACCAGCGATAGGGTCAGGGCGGCCAAGGCTCATTGAATAACGCGGCAGAGCGAAGGCTGCCCTGTGTCGTCCAATCCAACAGACAAGCTACTGTGGCCCGTATTGTTGAAGAAGTTTGCTCTGTCAGTGCTAGTGGGTGTTTCGGCGCATGCTCTGGGTTCTGACAGCACAGCTGTATTCTCGCCTGCAATACTGACAGAGTGAGAGCAAATTTCGCTCAGACAATAAAGCATCAATTGAATTTAACGAATTAATGCTGGTTCTGATAGAAGGTGTCAGAATACATGCATCACAGTTTGTTGCATATGGAGCTGCATAGCTGCAGACCAGTCAGGATGCCCATGCTGACTTCTCTCCACTGCCAAAAATGCTAACAATGGGCACGTGAGTTCAGAATGGACCACGGTGCAATGGAAGCAAAGGTATTCATTCGATGAATCACGTTTCTTTTACATCATGTGAATGGCTGGGTGTGTGCATCACTTACCTGGGGAACACATGGCACCAGGATGCACTAAGGAAGAAGGCAAGCGGAGGCAGTGTGATGCTTTGGGCAATGTTCTGCTGGGAAACCTTGGGTCCTGCCATATCCATGTGGATGTTACTTTGACATATACCACCTACCTAAGCATTGTTGCACCATGTACACCCTTTCATGGAAACAGTGGCTCCTGATGGCTTTGGCCTCTTTTCACAGGATAATGCGTCGTACAAAAGCAAAAATGGTTCAGGAAATGGTTTGAGGGGTCTAGTGGAGTCCATGCCTCGACGGGTCATGGTTGTTTTGGCAAAAGGCGGACCAACACAATATTATGAAGATGGTCATAGTGTCGCATACCTGATTGGTGTAAGTGGAAAGGTCATAGTCAAGTGTAGAACAAAGGTGGGTAATAATAGAGGTAAGAAAGTACAATAAAGGTAAGTAGCTCCACTTTGCTGACTCCATCTAGCAGAGGTTATTTCGTGTGATAAGTCTGGAGTATGCTCCGCCGGGATAGATTAGCCACAGATGATGGCCACAGATAGCCTCCTGCGTTCGCCGTCAGCCGCGGCCGGGGTGGCTATCCAGGCCCTCCTGTGGCTCCCTCAGCTGTGGCCGGGGCCAGATGCACATCCGTATCCACAAAAACACCGAGAAAAAATCATGTGAAATCATCTTTTATCTTTTAAGTGAGTGAACTATTATTTATCATTGTTATAGTGTAAACTGTTCGTAGCATTTGACACATCTGTGTAATTTTGTTGATACAACTATCAAGATGAGATTGTAGACCCTGCCTTGGCCGTAGACCTGTAAATACTAGATCCGCCCATCGTATTACGCCAACTCATGAAATGACAACGCAGTTACTGCTGTTAATTGATGCTTTGTGTACTTTATGTCTCTTTCAGTTTCACAGTTTTTTGGTATTAAATCCTGTCCAACCACAACCGCCTGTCTTTGAGTGGGCAGATGTCAGAAAGAGTTTAGTTGGCTGTGAATCCCAGTATAGGACAGAGTCACACTGGGTGTAGCAGTACAAACATAAAACAACAATAATGACATTATGTAAATAAACCACATTCAAATATTTTTGTCCTTTTTTTGTCTTTTTTTTTTTGACTGATAGAACACTGAAAACCTAGAGATTCCAAATGGTTTCCAGCTCCCACCAGGGTCCAGATAGGTGGGCCTGTGATTAGTGAGGCATTACTGGGCAGGTACTTGAACCACTTAGTTCGACTTTTGATTCTGTGGACTTTGCTCTAGCCTCCAGAGTATACTTCTGTGTGGGTAAAGCAAGAGTATATCAGAGGATACAGCCATTCCTGGAGAGTCAGAATCCAAACCAAATTAAAGCTACAAGCAGCATGGAATCAGTCTTTGCGCCCACAGCAGGCTGGTGGAGCACCTCCCCAAAGTAGTCAGTATGTCGCGGCTGCCTACTTGCACTCAGGTGTGAAAGTGAGGCGGGTTTGAAAAGCGATGGACGAGGCATGTAGCACTTTAAGTACATTCCTCCGGCCCACCAGGGAAGTAACTCTAACGATCGCACTCTTGATCTGACGCCTGTCTGCGTGTCTGATCTCAGAAGGAAAATGTCATTATAATGAACAAATGGTCCAGCCTAAGAGCCACTGCTAATTTTAATAATGTGTGTAGGTGAAACTCACACGAGGGGCTGAATTTTTTCAAAACTTTGAGGCAGCTGTTGAGCCATTTGTTCTCGCCCACATGTCCAATGACTTTAAAACGTATACATTTTGGCCAGTCCTGACATGTGTGCTGTTTTGTGAGTTTTCATATGGGAAAGCTGCCAAAAATGTGATTTATTGTTACTAATAATGATAGTAAACATAACGATTGCTGATCGACCCCTAAAAATGGGCCATTTTGTACCATTCACACACACTCACACACACGCACATGGAATGGGGACTTTTTGAATATTACAGTGGTAAATCCATAATCAATTAATACAGGGACTTTTGCCATATTTTGCTGTTCAGTAAGGCAATGTCCTGTTCTCTGGATAATATGCCTTTTGTCACTGGTGTCATTTCTCCAGCTTTAAGGCAAATCTGGACTGTCCAGTTCACTTATGCGACTCTAAACATATCAACAGACTTGACAAGCATCTGTTAAAGGTCCATGGATTGAAGGTATGTATTCGACTGCTGTATTTATATTGATTTGCTGGTCATCCTTAAAAATAGAGCAAAGGAGAAGTAGATAAGATATTACATATGGTATGAACAGTTACTGACACTGTCTTGCTTGTATATAGAAGTTTATTACAAAGAAGTCCAGCATCAAAACAAGCACTGCAGTAGCCTGTGAGAGTATCCGAGCCAATATGGATCTCTCTTCCTAACAGCTCTAAACATCAGTATATATATGTTAGTTGTCTTTATGATTTATAGTGAGACATTGGAATCTCACTCATATTCTAAACTTCCCCAGAAACAGAGAGGAAGGAAGGGAAGGAGGCCCCTCTCCCTAACACTTACAGATTTACGTTCACAACTATTAACCTAAACATAAACCCCCAACAATAGAAAAACATACGTGGGAAACACTTGTGTTCAGAGACTCCAAAAGAATAACAACCATATATGAAACTTCAGAAACTACATTAGACAAAATAAATTTACATTTAAAGCAATGTTGTCCTCATTTTCCCATCCCCTAACCACCAATTGTGTCACATATATGGATGAAGTGAATGGATCACCAAAGAGCCATCCAGGGAGATAGGTGCAGGGCATCCAGAAAGGACTGATGCATCTTTATAATGCTACAGCCACCTTTACACCTGCATTATCTCGTCCACTATACATGCAACAGATTCTGTAGGTGAAGGATCCACTGAGCCATCTATAATTCACTTCACAAACACCTCCTCCTCCTTCAAATTATTTCAGTGCAACCTCTAGCTTTGCTATCACCAAGCAAATACAGAAGAAGACTTCATGTATTTAGTGTACATAGATTCTGTGAGCCTAGTACCCACTGGACTGTGGACCATCCATGTCCCTTCAAGAAGATCGCCAGCTGTTGTCACTGCTCTTCACCTTGCCGCTTGAGCACCACACCATCCTCATCCTAGCCAGGAAACCTCCTGCTCCGCTGTCAGACAAAGACACCGCCTCCAAGGACACCCAGATGGTTGTGGAAATTAGTCGGTTTCTGTTCGCAGATTGTGTGACAAGGCAGCTGCTTGAATGCAAAACTGAAATTTAAATGATGAGTTCGAAGTAATGTATTCTTTTCACAATCCGTGACAATGTAGTGATCATTTCATTCTACTTATATATCAATGTGACTGAGGTTAAGTTTGTCTGCATCTCTATCAGTATTTTCTGAGGCTGTGAACATAGCTAGTTCCAAAAATATTCAGCCGCCAGATGCCCTTGTGCTTATGGTGAATATCAGTATTCCTATCAAAACATTTAGGATTATGGAATTCATTTTTGCTGCACGCTTACCATTGTTTAATGTCTGATTGATTGGCGTACCTGTTCCCAGTGAAACTGGTAACCCACTTTGAAGGCCATGGAAGGTGCCAACCCTCCCAGGAAAGTTCAGCAAAAATGCAAAGCACCGCGCCACTCTGTGTTCCACTTCGCCCATCGGGCGGCAGACTCTAACCAAATGGAAATTCTATTGCCCCAGGATATGTGCTGGCGGAGTCAGAGGGTAAGCTACAAAATTTGAAGAACTATCTGTGATCGCCTACTGTCTAAGAGAGAGGACAAGGAGCTAAACCTTATTTTTGACCTTTAAGGTTTGTGGAAGCAACTCTGCAAATAAAAGGGTTCAAACCTACAACCTAAGTCCAGATATATTTAATGGATAGCTTGGCATTCTTAAATATTCGTCCAAATATGAAGTCACAAGCAGTAGGGCTTAGTGAAAGGAACTACAATTTGACAGAGCTTTTAGGGCACGCGGTCTTGAGACATCAAGTAGACATTGTTACACAGTCTTGCCATATACTAAGTCTGGTGTCAGGCATTCACCTACTGATGAAAATCATGTCAAGCTTTAGACACATATATGCTGGAACAGTAGTTGTTTTTTTTTTGTTTGTTTGTTCTTCAGACAACCACAGCTTATAAAACATGCTTGGTCTATAGAGGAAGGACCTGTATATATTGAGATGCTGCACTTGGTAAGAACTTCAATAGTCACAGTAGTTCAGACATCTCTAAGAGATTGCCCAGGAAATGGTGATTATGGTTGTACAGAGTTACTAAACTGCCCCGGAATTTAAAGGCGACATCTCTTTGAACACTTTACGGCTAAATGTTGTTCCTCTTCTTTAAAAAGATGATCTTGAGGAACCACATAACACAAGGAACCTAGACTGTTTTTGACTACTGGTGGGTTTCATTGCAACAACTGACATCGGAAGGGTACTACTGGCCACAACGCAAAGATAACACAGACCGCTGGAAAAGACTACAAGAGGTTGTGGCTATTCAAGTACAAATATTAAATGGAAATATGAACATGCATCTATTGTCAACGTAATTTTAATAGAAACACTAATCAAATGTCTTTTTAAATAGATTCAGGAGCACAAAACCCAAAGATATTTCAAAAGCACAAGTACCCACTGAAACCACAGAAGCACATGCCTGTCTAGGCGTGCTATAACAGACTGTACAAATTGAGGAGGCCTAGTGGTATCTTAACACGCTTTTTCATTGTTGAGGGCCTCATTGGGAAACTCCTAGAGATTTTAAGGATGCTCTGGGAAGGACTGAATCTGGGTCCTGGCCCCACCAATATGTTACGCTCTTCTGTTGCCACTTACGTGAAGAGCACGCTTGCCTTTTAAAGTCTTTATCATTATAACAAGGCACACGTACTATTCATACTGTGTGGCTGATTGCTCCACTCAGGCCAAGTGGGCAGCTGGGGACATAAAACATATGGGAGAGGATAGCAACATTCATGTGCCATGATCCCCAAACAGTCAAAGTTTTTACTAAGGTTATCAAAGCGCAAAAACTGAAAAACAGTTCTATTATTGAGAAAATGTCCATGATTTTAACCTTTCATTTTACATGGATGACCCGACAGAGGACAAAAGTCCAGAGCAGAGCACTACGATGATGGCAGCCAAGCTATGCAGTCAAGGAAAAGAAGAAGGCAGGAGTACAGGTGTGGACTATGATGAGATGGTGACTGAATCCCCCAGAGTGAATACAAGGGAGGCACATGCAAGAATCCGAAAAGAAGAAACCAAGGAAACAAGCAGCGGGTGACTGAAGGGTTCTAAACTCATGCAAAGAAAGAGCGTATCTCAATAGTCAAAGATTGGTGGGAGAAATTTATCAGTTCTAGTGTAGGGTAAGTAAAGGAAAGAATTTTTATCTTATCTAAAATAGATGATGAGCCTTCGACATGAGGGCCAGGTGATTGCAGCCCCAAAGAATGGAAGAAGAAGTTGATTCTGAAGAGGCAAGAGGGAGGCCAGAAGTCAAAGGTTCCCCAGCTGCAATGGAGAGGCCTGCACCTACACCCAGGAAACAGTCTGGTGAGAGCCCAATTTAATGAAGTTGGAATTTCTAATCCACTCAGACATAGCCACAGAAGATTATTTTTATATGAAAACTGTACAATACAGAGCTTAGGAGAGGAAGGTTGGTAAACTAGATTTGATTGGAACAAATTTGGATTGAAGCTACCTGAGTATATAGAAACTAAGCGCCATTTGTGTATCTGATAACATGGGTTTTCTGTCTGGGTGGAAATGACAAAAAAAGGCAAAGATGGCTGTATGTCTCCCCTGGGTAGGTGTATGTCACAACAATAAAAACCAAAAGATCTGACTCAGTTTGTTTTTGTCAGATGCATGGTACGGCGTAAGGCCAGTCACAGCTAAAACCTTGGTACAATCTTCACAGAATGTTCATTGAAAGACAAAGTCAGTGATGGCAATGACCATCATCAGAGGTGGAGAGGAAAGACCTGTGAGGAGGAAAGAGAGAAAAAGCAGGAGGAGCCATCAGAGGAGAGAAGGACCTACGAGAATGGAACAGAAGAGGAAGAGGAGGCCAGTGTGAAGCCAAGGTTTCCCCAGCTGCGAAAGAAAAGGCCTGCACCCACAATCGTTTGCAAGTTAGACGGTGAGAGCTCCACTTAATAAAGTTGGAATTTGTATTGTACACCACAGGCTTTAATTTAAAGCTACAATAACTGACGCATAATGTGAGTTAAGGAGAGGAAGTGTTGTAAACCCAGATCATTGAACAAATTTCCGCTATCAGTCATAATTGATACATAGAAACTTGGTCTTCACTATTTTGTGTATCTGATAACATGGGTTTTTCTGTCTGTAGGAAATGACAAAAGAAAACAAAGATGGCTGTAGCTGCACAAGTCCCTTCTTGGGTAGGTGTACTTATTCAAGTCAATTTTATTAAAATAGCGCCAATTCATAACACAGGTTATCTCAAGGCACTTTACATGTAGAGCAGGTCAAAACTGTACTCTGTATAAAAATGATGTACAGAGAAAGACCCAACAGTTCCCACCATGAGCAGCACTTGGCGACAGTGGCAAGAAAAAACTGCCTTTAAGAAGCAGAAACCTTGAGCAGAACCAGACTCAGGGTGGGGGGTCATCTGCCTCGACCAGTTGGGTCGATAGAGGCACTATCTAAATAAATAAAAGTGGATATAGAAATAAATAAAATTGAAAATTCAAATCATTAACAAGTACAAATTGGAATCGATCTGAGATACAACCTAAAACCAGCTCAGCACGGTTCCTTTAATGCCAAGCAGATGCTCTAGTCTCTGCAGTAGGATGACTAGCGCTGTCTCCGGGTGCTAAGGGGATGCACCTGTCCGAGGAGAAGAGGACAACATGAGCAGGAGAGTTGAAACAGTAGAGAGATACAGAGGAAAAAGATGATGTAAAGAAAAAGAAAAGCAGGAGGAAAAATAAGCCACATAACAAAATAACAAAATAATGTTTCAGTTAAAGAAATGTTTTTGCAAAATGTTTTGATTCTGTTCTTAATATTTCAAATTAAACAATGTTTTGAAATAAAAACAAAGGCAGCAAAATGATTGTATGATGTTGCATTTTATTTCGTTTGACTCGGCGAGAATATTTCTCTTGACAATACGTACCACATTACAGTCACTTTCATAAACTACAAATAAGTCGTTATTGAAAATGTATAACTGAGAGAAGAAATGTTGGAAAATGAAGAACAGAAAGATTAATTTGTTTATAAACTGAAGCTTTTAGAGAGAAAGTGTCTTTTGAGTTGTAATATAAACAATAATGTATAAAGTTGACAGACAGACAGTGGTCCTGACCCAAGTTCAACAGATAACAGTTAGACTATTCAATTTCTACAACACAAACAAGCAAGAGTACAAAAGTTGTTGTGAAAACCTTCCTGTATCAAACTAAAAATCATGTTATCTTTTGATTGGATCAAGTAAATAGACACAATGTAGAAAAACCCTGAATATAACTGAGCTTTTGGCTTTGCTGCCAGATAATTAGTATTTGCCACAGAAATAAACATCCTATCTTTGTCAACAGTTGGCAGTGTCAATCAATTTGATTTCCATTTTCATTGTTTGAGAGTCATAACTAAACCTTTGACTGAGTCACCAGATTATCGTTGTTAAAATTGCGTGACATCACACCAATATACTGTTTGGACTGATTGGTCTCCACAAAGGCTGTGCATGTCACTGAAAGATATCTTTGCTGAAGCAATGGCATAGCAATACGTAACCGAAATCAGCTACAACAT
>BRZM01006661.1:0-60232 GCA_033238685.1 Lates japonicus | reverse complement strand
TAAAGTTCAACCTATCTGCTGTTCTGTTGTTGGGTTTAATAAGTATATACATGTATTAATTTTGCTGGTCTGGCCTCAGTACTTCTCAAAACAACACATTATTTTCACGATTACGATGGGGTAGGCGCATTGTGTCCCATGTTAGTCTTAAAGTTCCTATAGTTATTCTGGGACCATGAGGAGTTGCTGAATCATACAGAGATGCTGAGTGTTGTGCATGTCCATACTGAGATGTTGGACCCATAAAACTTTATAAAATAGAAGTTAAGGATGTTGGCTGTTGTGCATGTCCATACTGAGATGTTGGACCATAGCAAACTTTATAAAATGGGATACAGAATTGTTGGCTGTTATTATATGGCCATACAGAGATGGTAGGTCATATGGGATGTTAGGTGGTAATACATGTCCATACAGCAATGTTGGACCATAACACTTTTTAAGTCAAGTCAAGTCAAGTCAAATTTTATTTATATAGCGCCAATTCACAACACGTGTTATGTCGAGGTACTGTACATATAGAGCAGGTCTAGACCGTGCTCTTTATCTTATAAAATTTACAGAGAAACCCAGCAGGTCCACTGTGAGCAAACACTAGGCGACTGTGGCAAGGAAAACTTCCTTTTAGAGGCGAAACCTCCGAAACGAACCGGACTCCAGGGTGGTGACCATCTGCCTCGACCGGTGGGTTTAGACAGAGAGAGGGAATTGGGGGATGGGAGTGAGAGAAAGACAACACTGCAGATACACAGACTAAGACAAAATATAAATAGTAGTAGTAATAGCTAGCTATATTGCATAAGTGAAAAAAACCGGTCTTTATAATGTCTTTAATGTACCGGTCGAAGGAAAGGCAGATCTGGATTTTGGCTGTTGCTTTGAAATCACCTGATTGTCAAAGGGATATAATTTACTTGATCCGACGGGTATCTATATCGCATAAGGCCAATATTAGCATTTCAGTTTTGTCTACGGGTTAAAGGCAGGAAGTTTTGAGACATCAGCTTTCCAGCAGAGACAAGCAGATCTTTGGTTCCTAGTTTGAGGCATTGTCAGCCTTTATGGGCACGCGACTGGGTATCATCAGCAACGGTAGAAATTAATTCCATGACTAGATAATTTGGCCAGGAGAAATATAAAGAGAGAATAGCAGAGGTCAAGGAGCCAGAGACCTAGGTACTCCTGTTCACATCAAAAAGGCTGATAGTGTACAAGAATACTAGTTCATCAGATAAAATGGTTTTATAACGCTGAGGCCAGGCCAGAATTCAAATCTATTTTAATCGGTCTGAGGATACATTCTATAGTATCAAAGGCTGCACTAAGATCAAATAAGGAAGGGAGCAGAGGTGAATCTGAATCCAGGAAGTAGAAAGATCATTTACTACTTTGTAGTGCTGTTTCAGTTGGTGAAAGGCCCTAAAGGCAGACTGATAAGGTTCGAAAAGATTATTATCAGCTAAGTGAGCTGAAAGCTGCTGAGACACCACTTTTTCTAGTATTTTGGAGAAGAATGGCTGATTTGAAACAGACCGATAGTTACTCAAAGACCCAGGATCAAGGTGTGGTTTCTTAAGTAAAGGTTTAACCACAGCTGTTTTGAAGCTAGAAGGAACAGTGCCAGTTGTCAACGATAGATTCACAATATTCAGCACTGCAGGGCCCAAGACTGGCCAGAGATCTTTGGAGAGTTTAAAATGGTCTATGGGGATAATGATCACAGAGGTGTACGCTGTATAAGTAGATTCTAGGATAGGAATTGAGAGATTTTTTATCTATCAAAAAATAGAGTGTAATGTTTGAAACTGTTCTTTTTTATGTTGACATGGACCATCATTAAGTGAATTAGATTATTTATTTATTTTGTATGATCACGTACCTGAGATTGGTTCATGGTTCACTCGCCATAAAAATCAAATCCTTCTTTTGTCAATGGGGCTGCTGGTGAGCTTACCAGTTTTTGTTTTATTTGGACATTAGGCGACTCACCACATTCCTCCTGGTGGCCTGCATTCATTCATATTGATTCATATATTCATATTTTCAACATATTTGAATAAGCAAACAAGTGTGTCAATAATGGTCAACACTCTTTACAATCTGTTTTACCATACAATCTTAAGGGTTCATGTCACCAGACACATAGCATGTTGTGTTCCTGCCACCAATATGATATTATGTTACCAGTGTGGACATTTGCACTGGTTAAAATCCAAGCATTTCTCTATGTTGGGCAGACATCAGAAAATGTGTCTGGCACATATCTGGATGTAAGCTAGATGATTATGGCAAAGCACATACTGTCAACAAAGATTTTATTGAATTGTTTTATTTAACATATATTTTAAAAAGAAAATAAACACTGAATATCAACAGAATTAACTGCAGAGATTGTTGGGTATGTGACCAAGATAATCATTAAGTGAAGTATGTGACATTCAAAAATGTTCATTTTCTCTAATTTCTCAGGACAGGACACTGAAGGAGAGGACATTCAGAGGGACATGGAGAAGACCGTGATGGGCACTTATGTCATCAAAAAGGAGGGTGGAGGTAATGGACATGATGACATTGGAAATTTTGTTGTTGTGTGGATGTCTCTGACAGCACTGGATCTGCAGCCCAAGCCAGTGGTATTACCATTAAGAATTCATTCAAAAGTGCTCATGTGAAGGATGGGACAGCTTTCCCCCAAAGTCCTTTGGCCATAGAACAAAATCACTATTGACTGTAGGTATTCTTCAGCCACACTTGTGAACACAGTAACTCTGGGTTTTGTTGTCTCTGTTGTTTTTCATTCACAATGTAGAGCAGGGAATATTCATCTGAAATGAAAATTACAAATATCTAACAAACTTGTTCTATCATATCCACTCACCACTTTATCCAAAGAAAATATGATGTGGTGTTTGCAGGCATTGTAATGTCTGGCCAATATTTGTGTTTTGTTTCAGTCACGATAGTTGTGGCACTGCTTAGTTGTAGTTAAGGAATTTCGGACTATGCTTTGTTTTTGAACATTTGTCACTGGTTTGTTTTTTAAGTGATGGCACAGGTACATCTTGTTAAAAGACCAACTCGGTAAGTCAAGTAACCTAAGCAACTCAAGAGCACTAAGCTACATTATAGCTTTGATTGCAAAATGTATATACAGGAGAAAAATTTTAAAGGAGCCCTAAAATAAATACAATGTCACAGAGTTATTATTACAAGCTCAAAGCAAGGCCAGTGGAGTAAGAAGAGCAGGCATTGTTCAGAGGGCTGAACAATGTTAACATTTTTAGGCAGTATAGATCACAGCTAAGTTGAGATGATAACCTTACCTTAGAGCAACCAAATATTACAAAGACGTTTTATGTCTCTGCAGTGCTGGTTTGCCAACAAATCAATTGTCCTTCAACTTAACCCATAAAGGGTTCTAACTTTAATATCAGTGTTCTCCATTAATTACCCAGACTGTGACAACCCCCCACAGTCTAATTTATCTTGCCATAGTCTCATTATGAACCAGAAATATTTTAAGACTTCTCATAACAACATTAAACATTATGCCATTGCTTCAGCAAGATATCTTTCAGATGACATGCACAGCCTTTGTGGAGACCAATCAGTCCAAACAGTATATTGGTGTGATGTCACACATAATTTTACAACAACGATAATCTGGTGACTCAGTCAAGGTTTAGTTATGACTCTCAAACAATGAAAAATGGAAATCAAATTGATTGACACTGCCAACTGACAAAAGATAGGATGTTTATTTTCTGTAGCCAAATACTAATTATCTGGCAGCAAAGCCAAAGCTCAGTTATATTCAGGGTTTTTTCTACATTGTCTATTTACTTGATCCAATCAAAAGATAACATGATTTTTAGTTTGATACAGGAAGGTTTTTCACAACAACTTTTGTATCTTTCCTTGTTTATTGTTGTAGAAATTGAATAGTCTAACTGTTGATCTGTTGAACTTGGAGGTCAGAGGACCACTGTCTGTCTGTCAACTTTATACATTATTGTTTATATTACAACTCAAAACCACTTTCTCTCTAAAAGCTTCAGTTTATAAACAAATTAATCTTTCTGTTCTTCATTTTCAACATTTTCTTCTCTCAATTTATACATTTTCAATAACGACTTATTTGTAGTTTATGAAACCTTTGTAATGTTAGTATTGTCAAAATATTCTCATTGAATCAAACAGGAAATAAAATGCAACATTATACAGTCATTTGCTGCCTTTGTTTTTATTTCAAAACAATGTTTAATCAAACCATTTGAAAAAATCTGCTTTGAAACTATTTTGTTATTTTGTTATGTGAAAACATTTTCCTCCTTTTTCACTTTTCTTTGTCATCTTTTTTCCTCTCACATCCTCTCACTGTTCTCTCCTGCTCCGTATGTCCTCTTCTCCTCAGACTTTCCTTCTCCTCTTTCATACCTTTTCTCCACCTGGTCCTTTTAACCTCTCTCTCACTTGACTTCTTTGTCTCATGTTGTCCTCTTCTCCCTGGGACAGCCCCCCTCCTCTTTCATTACCTCTTCTCCACCTGATCCCTTTTCTCATGGGCGCCCTCTCTCTTTGTCACTTCTTCTCACGTCGTTTCTTCTTTCCTCTAATTCTCCTCCTGCTGTTTCTCTCTTTTTCCTCAGTTATTTCTTTCCTCCTCCTCACATGCCTTACCTGTTGCTCAACTCGTTCTTAAATACATGAGTCTTTCTCTAACAGCTTGCTTTGATGAAAATCATTTCTATCTCAATGTTGGCTTCAGACAAATGTTCTGTGAATATTCTGCGGGACTTTAGCTGTGGCTGGGCTTACATAAGCCTGATATATATGTGTGTGTGTGTGTGTGTGTGTGGAGTTGTGCTTTATGCATATTGGCACTTTATTAATCATTGTAAAGCTCTAGTATATTATATACATATTCTACAGCTACTAGTCCATTAACTGAGTTTTCCCTCAGTAACCTCTAATTACCTCACTGAGGTAATTAAGTTGTTCATGAATTATGACCTTAATATGCTTTTGCTCATTATGGATATATAAGGTAGCAGTAACACTAACTCCTTATTAACATAGAGAATTATACTTTTCTGGTGTTACTGCTGCCTTATAAGATAACTTCCTTACCTATTATCTGATAAGCAGTATTAGGAGGTTATTGGGGGAAATATGATACATATGATCATGCAGAGTTTTATTACTGACAACAATAATGACTAATAAGGAGCCAATATGCATGCAAATAGGCAAGTAGTTGATGGTGAATAAATTAACGAACTAATATAAAGTGTTACCATGAATTCCTTATTAACTGCACAATCTTCATGCCCTGCCGCCGTCTGGAAGAACGGATGCGGAAGTTTGAAGCACTGGATGAACGGGAAATGAATAAACCTGGGTCAAAATAACCCAACCAGCTGTTCAGCAACAGCAATGTTTTTGAAACAGTCAGCACTGTTTGCCTTTTCAAAGGTCAGTATTGATAGTTTTGACATTTGACATAGTTTTTCTGTGGTTTGATTTTAAAGTCTCCACCAGCATACATAACAATCTTTGTCATTTGAGAAAATGAACAAGCTGCTTATGCAGGTATTAAGGATATCAAATATCTAGATTAAATATTCAGTTCTTTCTTCTGTAGTTCATCATTATTTTAAACCAAACAAGCTGCTGACTACTTTTAGAACATATGGATGTTTAGCATATGATGCATTTGCGATCTACATCAAACACAAGTTGGCACCACAAGCTCCAGAGGAGGACTCTTTCTTAGTGAGTTGAGCCCAAGCACTGGTAATAACTCCCATACATTTCCCAAAAATGTTGTACTAATTTAAAATGCTAACTATGTCCTTGGCAAACAAAAGAAAACTTTTCTTTACATCACCCTATTTTCAGTTTTGTTATAATAATATGAAGGAATTTTCTAAAGTCCATAACATAAGTTTAAGACTCAAAACATGTATTTCTGTAAAATGGGAGATTCTTCTTCATTGTATCTGTTTCTGAGTTATATCCCACCTTGTTTGCTGCCATACGTTCTTTTGTAATACATTTAATACATATTTTAACATATACAGTAACGTTTTCCATTTGAATTTGAATGTTGAACTTTATGGGAGCTCTATTGACTTCCAGGCTGACTTCTTGTCTTTCCTTTGTCTCCATAAGTGTCACAGTATT
Source organism: Lates japonicus (assembly GCA_033238685.1). Classification (NCBI taxonomy): domain Eukaryota; kingdom Metazoa; phylum Chordata; class Actinopteri; family Centropomidae; genus Lates; species Lates japonicus. The sequence goes on along the minus strand of BRZM01006661.1, from coordinate 54,046 downwards.
TGTTTTTGAAAAGGAGCTCTGTTAGTCATGATGATATAATGTGTTGGGTGGAAATTTGACACAGATTAAAACACAGAAAATCACACCAACCAATAAATCATCTAGTTTTCTTTTTAGTGATTTATTGAATTCACTAAGTTTTGTGTTTTTTAGTGTGGAGGCGGGTGCCCGGAATACATAAGCACCAGGGCTTCACTCCACAGAAAGAAGAATTGAGACTGTCAGAAGATACAAGCATCTTCTTCCTGTGAGGCACAATCATAATCACAGAGCCACAATGCTGCCCATGAAGGGTATGCTGTATGTTTGTGTGTGCATGTGTGGGTGCGTATAAACCTTGACCTTAACATAACCTTCTTTCTGAGGCTCCAGAACCTCCTTTGTCTCTTCATTTCTAGAGCAGGCTTGTGATGGGGCGATCTTGTACCATCCACATCGATCTCTATCACCTTCCCAGGATACTAAGAGAAAGTCAAATGTCTTAGTATTCAGAAGAAACCTCATTGCTGTTGTAGAATCGGTCCTGTATTTGTGCATGTTAATCAAATATTTCCTAGTTATTTCTCAGGTGTGTTTTGGGTTGTAAGCTTGAGTTTTATGGATGCACAATAATATTTTAAGCATTAACTAATCATATTTGAAAATTAAAGTTAGAAGATAAAATATATAAAAATGAAAGAAGTTAGTTGGTCTAGATATATAAAAGCTGGCAACATTTGTCATAAGATTTGCTTTGGTCAAATTAGAAAATCTTACCTGGCCTCGCCTATTGTAAGCCTCTCAAGTCACCTGAAAAGACACAGCAAACATAAAACAGATGGCTGAATAATAGATGGTGCAAAATTTTACTGAGAACAAGTGTTACTCAGTCGGGCTCTGGTTAGGTGAGTGTTCTGTGGAGAAGCAGTTAGTTCTAGAATAGATGCATCTATTAGCAGATGAATGAAGGCTCATTATCATATAATAGGACTGCCTTCTCTAGCAGAAACCACACACACACACACACACACACACATACAGTTGTACACCTATCTTTGTAGGGGACCTGCCATTGACCTAATATAATGAAAAAATAAAGTCAATTAAATAAAAAATGAATACATAATAAGTATATAAATCATAATAATTATTGTGTACTGTGTAGTAATTTCCCATAATTTTAATTTAAAATCTAGTATACACTCACTGTCCTGGCACCATATAATGTATGTATTTAAAAATGTTGGATTTGAATCAGATATGGAGTTGGTAAAATGCCATGACCCTTACCTTCAGAACATTACACCCGAGAGATGTTAGCTAGCTAGTGGTAACATTACTAGAAATGTTAAGCTAAAATGTGCAGTGTAGACATTTGAATCCCAGATTGTATTTTGTACAGTACACTATTACCACAACTTAGGTATTAGTGAAATGTGGATTCTAACACTATATACACTTATTCACCATTAACTAATTGCTTATTCACATGCATATTGGCTCTTTATTAGTCATTATTAATGCATTTCTTGGTTTTGCCCCTCCAGAAACAGCATTTTGATGTCATCCTAAGTTTTCTATTGGATTAAGGTCCGGGGATTGGGCTGGCCACTCCATAACCTTAATTTTGTTGGTCTGGAACCAAGATGCTGCTCGCTTACTGGTGTGTTTGGGGTCGTTGTCTTGTTGAAACACCCATTTCAAGGGCATTTCCTCTTCAGCATAAGGCAGCATGACCTCTTCAAGTATTTTGGTATAAGCAAATTGATCCATGATCCCTGGTATGCGATAAATAGGCCCGACACCATAGTAAGAGAAACAGCCCCATATCATGATGCTTGCACCACCATGCTTCATGGTCTTCAGAGTGTACTGTGGCTTGAATTCAGTGTTTGGGGGTCGTCTGACAAACTCTTTGCGGCCCTTGGACCCAAAAAGAACAATCTTACTTTCATCAGTCCACAAAACGTTTCTCCATTTCTCTTTAGGCCAGTCGATATGTTCTTTGGCAAATTGTATCCTCTTCAGCACGTCTTTTTTTTAACAGTGGGACTTTGCGGGGGCTTCTTGCCAATAGATTAGCCTCACACAAGCGTCTTCTAATTGTCACAGTACTCACAGGTAACTTCAGACTGTCTTTGATCTCCCTGGAGCTGATCATTGGCTGAGTCTTTGCCATTCTGGCTATTGTTCGATCCATTCGAATGGTAGTCTTACGTTTTCTTCCACGTCTCTCTGGTTTTGCTTTCCATTTTAAAGCACTGGAGATCATTTTAGCTGAGCAGCCTATCATTCTCTGCACTTCTTTATATGTTTTCCTCTCTCCAATCAATGTTTTAACTAAAGCACGCTGTTCTTCTGAACAATGTCTGGAACGACCCATCTTTCTCAGGTTTTCAGAGAGAATTGCATGTACAACATGTGCTGGCTTCATCCTTAAATAAGAGCCACCTGAATGACACCTGTTTCTTCACATAATGAATGACCTCACTGATTGAACTCCACACTGCTATTATTTTGAACACGCCCCTTTCAACTAAATATTCAATTACACAGACTCAGGAGCATGCATATCATAAATGTTGGGTCTGTTGGTTTCTCTGACTCTACTACACCTACTGGTAAATTATTTGCCATGTTAATAATATAATTTCTACCAAAAACAGTGATTGATCTGGTTAGTCATGTTGGACTGCTATTATTTTGAACACAACTGTACATCAGGCTGACTTTGACTGTTAATCACTCTACAGTATCCTGGTAAGCTGTGGGAATCAAACACAATGACATCAGCTTCTCATCAACATGCCTGCAGACAAACAGTATCCTTTTCTGATCAGTAAACTGGCAACCAGAGAATAGTCAGCCCAAAATGTTCCCTTTGTCTGGCAACGTATGAATAGATTGCTTTACATAACACTCTGTTATCACTAAAATGGAATTCACATGCAGGAAAATGTAATTTGCAAATATTTAACAAGTCTCCTCCAAGGCACAAAACCAGATATTTTTCAAAAGTTGTGGTCATATCGACTGGCAGGGTTTTTAAATAATTATTAACCTCATTACCACATAAATATCTTCAATTGTCAGAGGAGTTTTGCCTTTAGCTTCCTCAGCAAAAGTTCCGTGCGCACTCACAGGTTTGATACATAATGATCATGTGTCTAATTACAGCACAGAGTTAATATTTCACTGTTAAAAGAATGACTAAGAAACTATCATATACAACTGACTGAACAGAAAGAGCTACATTTCTTTAGAGTGAGACCATCGGTCCTACAGCTGTCCATCTACACCGCTAAATGGAAACGGGTTAATGCCAGGGGACCTGGTGGCTCACCACTCATAAGGGCTGAAATTACTTGTGGAGAAGAGATACAAGTTAATGTGTTCACATCACAGGACTAATAATCCTGTGTTTCAGTAAAGGATAACTGGTATTTTTTTAACCTAGGCCTCATGTTTTTGGGTGTAAATGATTGACAGGGACAAAAATCTTTGGAATCGGTGCAGTATCGATTAAAGTCAGCTGCTGCAATGTAATCAAATGGACACTGTCAAAGTACATCCACCAAAGTGCTTGTTTTTGCCGCTGACAGATTATGGATAGGATTCCTACAGAGACAGAGCTTTTTATTAAAGAGTTGGATCATTTTTGTTTAACCACAAACATCACTTTATATCACCTCCAGACTCCATTGAGAAAAACAGGAATTTTAGAACACAGGAGCTGCTGGAACTCGATTGGTTAGTTTGTTTGTGTTATTTTGTGAGACTTTTGCTTATGTGAAGGATCTTAATACTTCTTCACACAATAAGACAAACTGCTTCCTGTTTCACCTGCAAAGAGGAAGATGTTGGTTTTCAGGAATACAGCCTCAGCAGCATCACCCTGCTAAAAACATGCTAAACACTATGATACAGTAGATAACCTGTGTCCAAATGGGCCAGGAGAGAACCTGGTCCATTTGCCCTCATGTAATTTGTAACACCTGTTAAGTAGTTTATGGTATGGAACTGCACACTGAGTCACTGAACTTCAATAAAAACACCAACATGCAGAGCACAACCTCCACAACAGAGAGCTGTTAGCATTAGGATTACACTTTAATGACCTGAGGCCTGGGGTTAATTTAGTGGAGCTGAAAGAAGACTTTAGCTGATTAGAGTTCACAACAGAGAGAACTTTTCAATCTGTATTTCCTGCAGAGCAAATCCTCATTCTCACTGCCAGAGACCAAGTGCACAAGTAAAAAGCAGAGGGGATGTCTTTCTGTTACGAGATAAAATGTCTAAATTTCAAGATGCAATTAAAGGTTCAGTTCAACCAAACCACAAAAAGAGAAAATGACCTATTGGCTTTCAATGGCAGTGACTTACAATAAAGTTATCATGAAGTCACATGGACCAACAGGTGTCTCACTCATTGGACAGTTTTGATGACATCACCCTGCATCATCAGTGCTACGTGGACCTACCTTTTCACTGAACCGAATGTGGTAATTTATGCTCTGGTGTCATAAAGAGCTCACCAATAAATAACTGAAAGATGCGTTCAGGCACAGTACTGAGTGTAGGTCACCTGGTCTTGGACGTAGAACCCAATGAGATGAAACCCCGTAGTTTATTTGAATGTGACTAGAAAGGTTATTGTGGAGGCACCTTTAGACACACCAGCATGGATTCTAAAGTGACTTGAATGTGTTGTCAATGCATACTGTTGTCCCACAACATAACACAACTTACTACTACCAACATATGACACACTAACAGCAAATGATTTACACTTGAAAACATCCTAAGCTCACTGAAGAGCTCATTTCAGGCATAAAGAAGAACCACAGAAAGACAGACTGGATAATGTCGAATGAACTGTATTTGCTTATTGGTGTTTTAATGTGAGAAAGTATTGTAGATTTCAGAATTAAGGAACATATTACAGATTTAAAGCGGGGCATCAGCAAAAAGAGAACAAAGACACAAGTCATGTTGTAGAGAGATGAAGTGAAGCAGAAGCACTGATATATTTTCCTCGTAAATGCTTGACGGTGGAACAATAAACCTTTCAACACTCGGCTTCAAAGTGCCCTCAGTAAACACGCCAAGCCTTTGTGCATACTGGATGTCTCTAAATGGATCTTCACATCCAAACTTGAGGCTGCTCTCCTCAGGTGAGATTTGTTTAACACTAGAACAGAATCACAATATCATTTCATTCAACTTAGGAGATGATTTCACAAATATACCAAGTGTAATTATGTACAGTTTAGTGCAAATAACAGAGGATGGGGAAGAGCTGCTGCTGCTGCTCATATAAAGCTGAAGACAAACAAAGATGGAAAGATCTACAGCAGTAAGACAGAGCTTCTGCACTTGAGAATATCTGAGTTTCACAGCGTATTCAACAGCATACTTAGCATTCTGCAGACAGAAATGAATCAATGCTTCAATTAAAGCTCCAACAATGAAAGAATGAAATAAAAGAAAGCCACTGCAGCAGCTAATTGTGCAACACAAACCACACCATCTCTTCACAAGAAAATGTGAGGATTGTAATAAATACTTGTTTACAGCTTTTGCTCATTCTTTATGAGTGATATGTTAACATATTTATTTGTTTCCTCCACTTTTTCCTCTTCCTTCTGTTACTTGTGACTTAGCGCCACCCTTCAGCGTTTATTCTTTTGGCTGCACTATCATGCTCACAAGGGGATAAACCGTTTTTGTGAGCCCATGGTTTTTCCTCTAGCACTGGCCTCAGGTCAAACTTATGGGTTTAGCATGGCCACTACACCTAGCCATCATCTATGCAAACATGCTAGTGAACGTAACTAAAGCCACCTGGAAGCTCAGGTTAAAACCAGATGGGCTTGGATTCTTTTGTCCAATGATTATTTACATCAGGTAACCAAATCCTAATGGGTTTTAGTCTGTGATAGGCAATAGATGGTCCTGCAGGTATATACAATACAGCATTCTGGGGAGCTGAGGGAACAGGTGTGCAGGAAGCTGCTGCACCTCCTTATCTCTTTTCAGAGTTGATGATTTCACTAAGATTTAATGTGAATTAATGCATGTATAATCTCAACCCTTTCAAGCACAGTCAAGTAATAAACCTCTTTTTTTTTTCAGAACAACCAGGGCTATCACAATATGTATGCTGAAATGATGTCACAGGAAGGGATTCATAGTTATATGACTATATAAACAAAAGAAAAAACTAAACGGGGTGTACCCTGCCTCTCGCCCAGTGTCAGCTGGGATAGGCTCCAGCCCCCCTGCAACCCTTAGGGGAGTGGAACGATGGGTGTGGCCCACTCACTGATCATCACAGGCTCCAAAACCCATTCTTGATCAGTGTCCAGGTCAGCTTCCATCTTGGGTCTGATAGCATGTGGCCTTGTTTTTCCAATATGGCCTACAGGTGAGTGGAACCACATGACAGCTTCTTGACCGTTCAGTCTAGCCAGATTTTTGTCATCCCCCTTCATAACATCAACTTGGAAGCCTTGAAATTTGGCCGTGCCACTCAACAGCCACGCCTGTCAGTCCTTTCATGTGCACTTGATGTCCTGCGTACGCCATAAAAACTGCGTGAATTTCCCATAGATTTTGCATCACCCTAATGCTGCCTTTGACCCAATATCTGTCTGCATTTTCACCGAATGTCCCCTCAACCTGGGTTTAGCCCAAGAGCCTTCTGAGCTCTCATTATTCACACAATATTTACTGCAGCAAGCAATTCATCCTCTGCAGATTCACTAGCTCTCTCACTACCAGGCTTAACTGTGTGAACATCTTTTTTTGTTTTACAGCGTCTCCTTTCTTTTCCGTCTTTGAGTTTTTGTGTGTGCTCTTTTTATTCCTGCGTGCCTGCTCTACATGGCCTTTTATCTGCAGTTATGACAGTCCATGCCACACTAGCATTGCAGCGGTCACTGGATGTACAGCCAGTTAGAGTCTCAGTCTAACTAAATAATCTTTCTCAGTCTGTGTCACTATCTACAAAATTCCTTGCTCAGTCAAGACTTCCACGGTTTCCACTGTAACTCTACAGTATTTGAGTTACCAAATTGTAGTCAGGGTGAAATGTCTTGTTGGTGATACAGCTGTGTAATCTGCTCCAGGAAACCCAGCATTACCTCCTGTTTTCCAGTTCAGATGAGACAACAGGCTCCTGGGAACAGTCAGCCTGGGCAATGAATGAAGGGTTGGTGAAGAAATGATGTGATGAGTGAAGAGACAGCTGTAAGGATGGACTTTTTTTAACATGCTGTCAGGGGTTAGCAGATTAGCTGCGGACATTCTGACAGACTGACTTCTTTCCCTGTGTGTGTGTGTGTATGAGACATAGAGGGTGTGTCCTTAAAGGTGTAGCTCACTGTGAGTAATTTCTCACAGAGAGCCAAAAGCTCCATCCTTTTTCAGCTTCCAGGTTGTATGGCGCTGCCTTTCCCTCACAGACAGCTCCCTTCAGCAGGGCCAGCCCTTTAGACGCGAATGTCCGTGACTGTAGCATCAGCCCAAAACACACAGCTAACTTCCCATTACACCTTTTAATTCACACTTTGACTCGCATCTCTCCTTCTGCGCCTTACAGTCTAACTCCTGGAATCTAGCCCATAGTGGAAGACTGACTCTGGAAACACTGCAGTGCCTCTGAACTGTGCTGTATTATACTGAGAGGTGTTTCTAATATTTAGTCGCTTCATTCATATAAAGGTGGTGGACAAAATATTAGAAACACTTTACCTTTTAGAATAATGTTTCATACTTCAACTGCATCACAAATTGTAGCTGCCAAAAATGATCATAAAACATAAAACCTCTTCAAAACAACAACAAAAACTACAAATTATAACCTTCATGATGGAGGAATTTAGTGCAGCTGTTGTAATACCTCCTGTCTACACAGAAGGCGTATCGTGAGCACTTTGAGTTTGGATTAGTTTTAACTAGGTGCACCCAACAAACTGGCAACATAGTGTAAGTGAGTCCATGTAACAGTTTAGGAATGGGTCAGGAATCATTCAGAGCACTCTACCCCTGTCTTCATATCATGTGTCATGTGTGTCTCTGTAAGCCAGTAAAACCATCTGGGAAGGTAAAAAATGAATAGGAACACTGATGTGCAAACTGATGGCTTATTGCCTTAATCTAATCAGTTTATATTTGCCTTAATCTTAAAAATAGTTTGGAATGTCTCCGATTACACATTTATTTACCGAACGTTTTAACCTCTCAGCTCAGTATTTTGGTTTTCTCCTCCCAAAACTCCACTCTCAAAGTATCACTCACAGCAGCAGGTAGCTGTGTGAGTGAGTAAGCTTAATGAAGCCACCGTGACACTACCTGCTCAGTAGACAGACACAGTTAGAGTTTATTGGTGAGCTTAGCAGTTAAAGAGCCATTTATTTCTAGAATATCTGTATTTATATCAATATAGATTTTCTTGTGAGTGTTGGACTTATATCAGATCTGCTGGATGTAAGTGAAACTGTCTGCAAAACACGTTGAAAGTGATGATTGTTTTCTTTGCTGATTAAGATTGATCCAATATTTTTTTCAGTGAATCAAAACACTAGGAGAAATGTTAACATCAGATCATATGTTTCTGGCCCAGATAGTTTTCGCACTCTTCATTGGTTTGGTAGGCCAATGATGGAACCTTTCCTCAAGACAGATTTTTACAGGACCACCTCTGATTCTGTGGAATGATGTTTATGGCTTCACTCACGGTGAACTTTGAGAAACTTTCACCATATGTACTGTATGTCTGTTATTTTATTTCAAAGGACAGAGATGCTTTATCTCTGTTCTGTGGCTGGAAAGTGAGTCAAGAGAAGAGCCAGGTCACTGTGGGAGTCCATGTAATTTGAAGACAACAACCGCGAAGATGGTCCGTGAGCTGATGATTCATCTAATCGTGGTGGTCATGGTTAAAGAACCAACACTGACTGTTGATAGGAAACAGCATGCCAGCACTCTGTCTCGTCAATCCAGGTCACAGCGTTTGTGAGTAACAATGTCCCACACTGTCATCACCTTACTTCTGTGGGAGACAGCAGTCATTATTCACAAGGCCACAGAAGTCGTTGTTTCAAGCATTTAAACAGAGAGCAGAGTTGTGGTTTTCAGGAGTCGCGATTAGGAGAAAAACCATTCAAAATATATCAGATCTTCCAAAAACACAGTTGAAATATATTTACATTCACTTGCTATTTCAAGTTTTTTACCAGCAGTTTGTCTGCTTATACTACATCAGTGAACACATTAATTTTACTACAACAAGACGCTACAAAGTTGAAGGTTTAGTTTTTGTACTTTTATTCCAAACTGTAATTAAGACTGTTCATTGTTAGTGGTGTACCAGCTACAGGAAATGTACCGTAAATATGTAAACCATAAACATTATGAGATGGAATAATTCAGCTTTCTTTATCTTAGGCTAAAAAAGTTTATTTTTAAGCTAACTTGATTTTAAATCTGATACCATTTTCAGCCCTGCACACTTACTCCTTAAAAGATCAAAATACTAAACCTCCATGTAAACTAACTTCTTGTAATCAACCTGTAATTGAAAATGGAGATGCCTTTAAATGAGAGCAAGCCGTAATTACCATTATCATCAGAGAGGGAAGCCTCATGTACACTTCAATCAAGTGCTTACAGCCTGCCTCTGAGTAATTTGGTCCATCACAGTAAAAAGCAGGTAGGAGGGATTTTACCAGCTCTGTATTTACCATCACTGATATCATCTCATAATTAGCATTGCATACACTACTAGTATTTCAGGTTTGTCAGTTTATTCGTTTACTAATCTAGCTGGTCTCAAATTCCTTGTAATAACAGCCTGATGAGAACAAGGATGAACACCATACTTCACAGTTCCACTCAAAAATTCCAGCTCGGAATTTTCAAACCAGCCTCAAAGGTTCTGAATGAAACCCAGTCTCTTTGGGAAGCAGTCCCAGGGAATAAGGGAGACAGATGAGGGAGGTGAAAGTGTGCAAATACAGATCATGCTGATTGGATGGCCTGCTACAGCACTGATCAAATCCTGTAAATACAGCTAAAGTTGAGATGCCATTCATCATTGGCTCCAAAGAAAAAGTGTCCAGAAGGAGACTTTTATTTCTGAGAGTTTTGTTAACTTGATAACTGCAACAAGTTTTGTTTAAAAAACTGTCCCAAGTGAAACAGGCTAGCGGTCAAATAGTCCTTGCTTAGGACAGTTCTCAACTGAGTGAGATGACCTGAAGTTATCTAGTGGCAGCCATGCTAAGAGCTGGTCCACCTCAAATGTTAAGGAAAGGAGCCTGCCTTAACTCATATCCTTTAGTATAGGGACACTTTGACCTTCCTTCACTAAAGGAGCAGAGAATGCCGTCCCACACCTTCCAGCAGCAGTGTTTAAAGCAACACCCCATCGTAGTTACTTTTGCCTAGATCCACAAACATGTAAACACAACATTTGTGACACGACCAAAACTTGGAAAATCCTTCCCCCAAAAATATTATTTCTTTAGTTAACAAATGGCAAAAAGGGTCAAAGCGCCCATAACAGGAAACTATACATTTCTGTCTGAATATAATTACCCAGACCCGGGCTACACACCCTTTATCATTATTTCATGGCTCAACTATGTTATTATATTAATAGTATTGAGAGGAAACCTTATTGAATTGTGGCCGATAAGCACTGAGTTAGTTACCTGCGCTTCCATGTACAGAATAAAGTTGGTTAAAAAAAAAGCTCAGTGTAAGTGCAGGTGGATTTCTAAATACTGTGTTCTCTTTTTTCCCACTCCTTATCAGTCCTGCCTCTCACATCTTTCTTGATCATGGAAAACGTTTGACTATTTGTGTCTATGTCTTTAATAATATGTACATTATACAGTTCTGCCCGTTGTTTTGGCTCTGTTTTTGTGACCTCTATGGCATCATCTTTGTCTGCACCACATGACCATTGGCACTGAGCCAATGGCTGTCGGACCAAGCCTTTAGAGGTTCTGCAGTTCCACTTTCTGGTCTAAAGCCTGGATCTTCTCCATGTCGCCACTCATTCTGGCACATACTTTCACCATTGCTGGTGAATATGGTGGTTGTCCTCCAGATGGATCTCACAGACTGATAGTTTCCACCACATCCTTTCAGGGGAGGAATCACCAGGAATCATTTTGCCCATAACGCAAGGCCTTTGAGGCCTACAACATGACAACAACCTGAGACCATTAACCTTCTGCCGTGTTCAATTTCCACCCCTTTACTTTAGTGTTCTGGTCAATTTGACCGGCCTGTTTTAACTACTTCAATCAAGACAAAACCATTAATCACTACTCAAATTTCAACACTTTAGCTGTGGAACAATGTCTCAGAGTAGGGTTGATAGCACAGGAAATACAAACAGGTACTGAAAATGTATTCCAAATGTTGACGTTGTTCAATTAGCCTCAAGGGTCAGAGGTGAAGGAGGACACCTTCCAGACTCCAGCAGTCTCGACTACCATCCCCATCCCCAACTCTGGGACGTTGTTCACCAGGGCCGCATTGCCTCGCGGTCTTTAGCAACAGCACGTGGAGGAGACTGGAGCTGATGAGGAGATGACTGTCGGAGGAGAAAAGCGGCGGAAACTAAGAAAGTACATAAAACGAACTGATTTTATTTAATAACGTTGTTTTAAGCCACCTCAGTCGCTTTTTCTTGCTGATTCGATGACATGGTTAGCACCGCGTGGTTCACTAATGCTAACGCGTTACCTAGCTTGTCACTGTAGAGTGTTATCATTGTCAACAAACTTGATTTTTAGATATTAGAGTACTTTTAGGCAGAGTGCCTTTTAACACATATATTTGCTTGATTTCACTTCCACTCATATGTATTGGGTCAATTTGCAGAAGGCTGAAAGCTATGCCATCCAGGTTGCAGCGAGTTACAGCATCAGGAGGGTGTTTAAACCTGCCACAGCTCTCTCTCTCTGCATTAGGGTTTTTCTAATGACTGCCACTGTAATAGTTGAAGGAACAAATGTCTTAAGTAAGGAACAATTAATTACTCTTCCCAGTCTATTGTTAGGCCTAATTTGATTTAAGCCAGCTATTCATCATTGTCACACCTTTAACAGTCAAAAATCTTATTTGCTAGTCTATAACAATGTTAAGTGTAGGCTCTTCATCAAATCTGTGGAAAATAATGTATTTGATGGTCAAATGCATCAGGTAGATCACCAAGCGCATCTTTATGTCCTGTGACAGAGGGTCAATTTACAGAATGAGGACACTTATGTTTTCACCTGAGGGGGCGTTATTTTAATTGCTTGTCCAGGCGCACGGAATACTAAAATACCAAACATATAATGTTATTCATTATTTGGCCATCTTGATTTCTAGAGACCAGAACTATCTAATTATTCTTTGCATAGGTACACCACATTAGCCTCTCTTTTATCACCTAGTACAGTCAAATAGTGTCAGCTTCAGTCAAACAGTATGGAGAGAATCCATAGATTGAACCCAATAAAAGTAAAGTGCCCAAAACAAACCCAGACTCAGATGCTTGGCCAGCAACAATGATGGAAGAAGATACGGTAACTTACATCAGCACATGGTCATAAATTTCTATATATGTTTAATAGTTATTTGTTTTAGCTCATTTGCTGACAGTAGTTTAGAATATCCATCCTGTTGTTACTGGCCAGTTGCAATGTGTCCCTCCCAGGTGATTGAATTCACTGCAGCTATAGACCATGCTCCTTCTCCACGCCTTCAATTGGCCCAATACTACTATCTATATCTCTGCATCTACTCTATATCTATAATGACGTTTCCGACAGTACTGACATATCAAATATGCATTCTGAACATAATACAATATTCATTTAAAATGAATCCAACTGTAAATAAAACAGTCAGTGGAATTAACCACCACGCTCTATTAACCAGTTTTGTAGAAACACCAACTTTAACCCTGTCTAATACATGTGTTATATTTCAAGAGGTCCTATAGAGACCCAGACGGATTAATGGTTCATATGTCTCTTTAACCATAAGCCTCTGTATGTTTATCAGCTAAAAGTTATTTGGAATGGTTCCAGCATCTCAGGCCTGTATGTTGAAGGCCGAATTAGATAGCGTTAAAAACTATAACGTAATTAGTGAGAGAAATGGCCAAATATGATAAATAAAATTAAATGAGATAATGTTGAAATTCAGAGACAACAAAATTTTAATGGTATAAAACGTAAGATCAAAATACACTATGAGATAATGTCAAATTATGAGATAATGTCGTAAATTACGAGAAAATGAGATACGGAATTATGAGATAAATTGAAATTTGAGATGATAAATCGCAATTATGAGACAAAAGTCAAATTATAGATAATGTCAGAATAATATACATTTAAAATTATGAGATAATGTCGAAATTATGAGGATACAATGCTCAAATTATGACAATGCTCTAAAATCACAAGAATAAGATGGAATTATGAGATCAGAAGTCATAATTATGACATAAATTGAAATTATGACATGAATTGAAATTATGTGACAATGTAATTATGAGATAAAAAGCTATACCTTCTAGAGATAATCAATTATGAGATGAGTCAAATTATGAGATAATAAAATTGAAATTATGGCAATGCCCAAATTACGAGATAATAAGATGGAGTTATGAGATAAGAAGTCATGATAACCAAATTATGAGATACAACTGAAATTATGAGATGATAAATGCAACAAGGATAAAAACAGAATTATGATATAGTGTTGAAACTATGATAATGCCAAATTATGAGATAACAACCTAATTGTGAGATTAAAAACAATTTGATTATGGATACGCTCTAAATTACAAGATAAGATGGAGCAGTGAGATAAGAAGTCATATTATGACATGAAATTAGGATGATAACCACCATAGAGGCAATCCATAACGGGATAATGTCAAATTAGGATACCAAAGCAATTTTGGGTGCAATGAGTTCTCTCGGCCCAACTTTGACAATTAAAGGTTAGATTGGTGTGAGTACTACTTCTGGAAGACTTATTTTAAAAGGCTGACAGACAAAATACTTAATTTACGGTTGATTCACCGGATTATATGAGCAAACACACTGAAAAGAGAAGTAGTTTTGTGAAGCAGAATTAAAAACACGGCTGGAAGTGGCAATCTTCATTAAACAGCAACTGGAAACATCTGGCTAGTGTGTCATGGCACTTATTTAGGATAACATATTGGAAGGATAGAGAGTTTAGTAGCGCCATCATCTCATGATTGGTGACTTACTATATCTCTTTGACTTAACGTGAGCAGCGTTTTTTCTTATATCGGGTGAAACATCATAGCTGAAGAAAACATTGAACATCTAAAAGATATGATGTTTATTTCAAAGCAGACACAAACAGGCACATTGCTGAGAAATATACTGTCTGTCAACAGGTCAGCTATTTGACCTGTCTGTCAGTCTGTCTGTTCGTTTGTCTGTCTCTGTGTTGCCTGCCTCCTCGAATTTCTGTCACTTCTGCTGGGTCTGGCTTGCTTGCTACCCCACACCTGGGCCGCCTTTGTTGCTGCAACTGCTCATCTTGTCTTCATCAGCTCATCACCAGTTGCACTTAATCCCTGCTCCTGCCTTCAGTCCCTGCTGACGCCACTCCGATACACGGCTTGTGTAGAGAGAAGTTCGGCCCATCTTAGCTCGGCAAGAACTGGTATTAGCAGTAGTGCCAATCAGATCATTACCCAACCTGTTTCTTCACTTGTATATAAATATGATGGATACAGTGGTTAATGAAGACCAGACAGGGAGTTACTTTGTATGGCAGTAATAATACTTATTAATCATTATCATTATTTAATGGGATCTTCAAGATGTAAGAAGGCAGCACCACTGATCATATAACAGGTATTTAAACACTCACATCGCATTACACATTAATAGTTTTACTTAGTTAATTTAACTTTATGAAAAGATTGCTATTACATACAGGGCTATGGTTCTGGCTTCATTAGTGTTAAAATGGCCTGGATCGATGGCTACTAACCAATGAGAGGCATTCACTGAGACTCCAAAGCCTGATCTATTTGGTTGCTAAAAACATCTGCCTCCTTCACTCACCATAGATGGTGGGAAGGTCGCTCGACGCGTTGTCGGCGTTTATGAATGCTGTCACTGAGTCTTTTCATGAGTTCATGAACGGACTGCTCACCTTTGAGGTTGAGTAGATTTTTGCTGAGCTGTTTAATTTTGTATTGTCAACGCAACTTGTGATCTCACTATGTAATAATATAACGTGATCAGTAAAATCACTGGTTAGATGAATTTAAAATCTGCTTAAATACATTTAAATTATGCGTTATCCTGAGACTCAAAAAGGGAAACCTCATGTTACTATGCATAAGGGTCACCCATCTCTTCTGTCAGCAAATAATTTAGCCTATTATTGTTTAATACTTGTATTTTTGTACAGAATTAATGCTACTTTATTAGCATTTGCCTATATCAGTGTGAGCAGACTCAAAACAACAGAATTATAGCTAGATATTAGACTAACTCTGCTCAGCCTAGTCGTCACTGAAGTTAATGCAGTCCTGATTTTTGATAGTTGTTATACATCATCGTGGATTCAAAGTGATTTTAAATAAATCCATTAGTCTCAACTGTGAAATGTACTGACCCCAGTCCCATTCTCTGAATGTCAGTGCAGATCTGAAACCAGATATATATGGCACCAGCAGCCGAAAAAGCTGCTGGCCCACCAATGCAGATCATCAGGTTCGCAGAGTCTCCTAGAGATACCACTTCTTCACAAAATTATACATCAGGTTGGGTACCCATGCCATTCATAAGGCATGTCTTTTTTTTTAAAAGAGGTTATAAGTGTTGTGGTATGTTTTATGACACTGCTGACCAACATTACATGGGCGCCATCGCACAGTTAACTATATAGGCAATTGAACGCCGTCTCACTCATTTTTTTTTCTCGATTAGACCCCAAAGAGGAGCTGGTCAGGTAGCAGTTCATGCGAAAAGACCCTGAAAGCCGTCATCACTGAACCTGTGAAGTAATTTGGCAAATCTTTGTGCTGCCTGCATTAAGGTTCCCACCTGAATGAACTTACTTGAGGGAGTCATCCCAAAGGATCAATAAAGTCTTGTCTAAGTCCTGAAGCACTGAAAACAGAACTTAAAGTGCAAGAAGCATTTGGCCAAATACACGAATTCGCTCTTTCCATTTGCACTGTACTTGACAGTATGTGTTGAGGATAAGCATGTGTTGATATTATAAGTTCAGTACATCATACAGCCACCCGTATAAGAGCGTATCTGCTGCGCATGAGTGGGAGCTCTTATTGTGAAGTGATCACAGTTTACTCATGAATGCATGGCAGGATGTTCATGCTAATACTTAGCATTGTCGTGGCAAATATACTGAAGATAGAACTTGGGATGCACACGTTCTTGAGTTCTGTTTTGTTTAGAGGAAAACTTTTCTCCTGCTTCTGTCAACCCTGGGAGGCCTTCGTGTACGTTTGGTCCAGTGTTACCGTTGGTCAGGCCACCCTCGAGAAAAAAAACCAGTTTGTGAGTCGGTTTACCAATGCACTAGAAAAGGAGGGAAATCAAGGGGCCAATCAGAATCCAGTGTTTATAAAGGTTTATATAAATAAATGCAATCATTTTAGAATATGAGCAGTTAACCTGTCTCCTCTTATACAGTTGATCTGGTTTCACAACAACCGTGATTTTTGGAAATGCAGTCTGATGTTACCTGGAAGAGAACA
Organism: Lates japonicus; assembly: GCA_033238685.1. Lineage (NCBI taxonomy): Eukaryota > Metazoa > Chordata > Actinopteri > Centropomidae > Lates > Lates japonicus. The sequence continues at coordinate 37,272 of BRZM01006661.1, read as the reverse complement.
TTGTACCTGGTGTGTTTCATCGTAATTTATTAATGTAATTTTTTGTTCTCCTCCTTTAAAGCAGTTCATATTTTTGTGTTTTCCGGGATATCAACAATTGGCTAACCTTAATTCTTTAAAAGTGGAAAAAACAAACTTCAATTCAGTATTGTAGAATAAACCAATTTCAGTTACCAAGACTGCCACACCATTATTAATCAACTGTATGTAGTCAACTGCTTACTTTTCTTAAATTAATCACGCTCATATAAACTGTGAGATGGATCATCGTGCACAAGCCATCAGCTAATGTTAATTTGTGACCCATTTCAAACTCGTACAAGGACATTGAATGGGACAATTGCAGTATGTAGATCTTTTCCTGTGAGTTTATTAATGTAGCATTTAAATGCTAATTGAACAATACATCCTAAAAGCTTTTAGACTGTCAGTTCATCAGTTGATTGTACTAAACACCGCTGTTTAGAAGCTATGAGCTCCACAGGAGGTGGAGCGAACGCAGCATCAGTGTTGTGTTAATGAGCAATGACTGCTCTGCAGATGAATATTGTTACAAATCAATATCGCGTCAACAGTGGTTGATGGGGAGCTTAACAGAAGACATGAAGGTGAGGTTTTTAAACTCTGTTATAACTGGGGTAGTGGGATATGAGGGTGTCAGGAGATTCACCCACCAGATTTATCATTTTCTGAGGAGCCCGCACATGAGTGCGCTCAGCTGGCAGTTCTGATAGTCGGGGCCGCCGATTAACTGCCTGAGGAATATGTCTAAATTATTTGACTGTTTGGAAAGACAGAAGATGAATATTGTTATTTGGGTTCATGAACAGTTAAACTGGAATGTAGCATGAAACTAATACAAATGATTGAGGTAGGGTCAGATTGCATGGAAGGAGAAACAGTCAGAATCTTCCACAATCAGTGTCGAGAATGGTTCTGATGGACCGAGTTAGCTGTACAACTTTCCCATCCTCTGCTCACCGTTCTAAAGCGTGCTGTGGATTTGGGGCAGCTGTCATGGCGTGTTCCACAGTAGAATTAGCTGCGAGCAGCGTTGAACTGCCCCTCGCACCTCGCGCCTGCTGGAGGAGTGGCGACCGGACACCGCAACCGCACAATAACGCAGGTCGTAGGCATACGCCGGGCGAATACCCCACTTCCAAGATGTACTGAAGCGTCCCCACGGCATAATATCTTCACCACTGTGCTCTTACCACGAGACGCTGTTCTTCGAAAAGCACGCCTCTCCCCTTCCTCCAAACGCAAGCAGGCCCCAGCCAAAGAGCTCTAGTTAGCCACTTTACCTGGCAAGGCTGTACACGTGAACACGTAAAATATCAGCCACCCTGTGAAATTTCTAACTGATCAAACCAACCAGAAGACAGCATCAATCCACGCTAGCTTTGGTCATGGGGATATATGGGAGAAGATGAGTAGAGAGATAGAAAGAAGTCAGAAAGGGTGATGGAGTAAGATTACATGAAATTCAAAATAACCTGCAATTCCTTCAATTAATTTCAAACCAGTTTAAATTTTTGACGGTGCTTGACATCTGCTGCAGATATGAGTTGGAGTCTGCTGTGATGCTGGAATAATATCCATCATATCAGAAGAAACACTGCATTAAACCGTCTTAGTTCACTGAGCTGAGGTCAACAGGTAATATAAATTCAACCTGTGAGGTGGCTCACCCCAGAAGATAAACATCACATGCTAAATGAACGCTGATAGAACCGATAATTAAAGGCTCATCAGTGACATGGAATGCTATTAAAAACTATAAACTGGTGACTTTAACTGCAAAAGAAAATTTTTATTGATACATTTGAGGTAGAATTTAGTTTTCAATAAGGAAAACACTGTAAGAAACCTGAATTTGTGGCAACAAAAGATTTAAAATAAAAGCTTTTATGCTAATTATTTTCTGTGACAATATTTTTCAGAGCTCAGCATCTGTGACAGCTGTAAGTCTTGGCTCTTTAGACTGTATTCTCCCTGTGGCATCAGAGCATGTTAAAACAGGGTGATCAACTCCTCCTCCCCTCCCCCCTCAAACACACATACACACACACACACAGATACCCCTTCCAAAAACCCATCAGAGAGTAATACGATGGCTCCATCTGCTGGAAAAAGTAGTGAATTACAGCAAAAGATCAGGTGCCTGAAAAATTCTCTGAATACCAACTTTGACAGGCCAGAACAGGCACACGCTTTGACCAAAACTCACAATTTTCGCAGCAGGTCTTCCTGAAGGCCTTAAGGATGTGTTGACAAAATCTGAAGTGAATCCGGGTCACCCTGCTTGTAACTGCACATCACACTATGAAATATGTCATTTCCTGCTATAAATAGGTGGTGCTACAACAATTGTATGAATATTGACATATGGATGTGTGCAGTTGGGGACCATTAACAATACTGCACAGTTTGATGCAGTTTGGACAAAGTATGGCTGAAATACAGCAAGTTTAATGCAACTTTCTGTTCCGTGGCGAGTCGTCGAACTTTGAGGGGCCAGAACGGCCACGCCCTTCAATGAAAACTCAAAAGCTTCGCAATCAAACATCTTCTATGTCTTAATAACGTTTGATTAAATTTGAAATTTAAAGTCAATCGGATAATGCGTTTATGACAGGATGGATTTGGCGTGACCCCTGGAAATGGCCAAAAAGACACAATTTTGTCATCTTCCGGTCAAAATAAAAATACTTTCTGTTGGGTTTAGAATATGGCTCCAAGAGACTTTTTTGTGCGTCATGGGATGTTACATATGTGTGCACATTTTTAGATTTTTAGGCGCAACGGGCTTGAGAGGCTGTTCTGCTAAAAAATTTAGGTGGCGCTATCGAAGCCATTTTGCCACACCCATGCTCAAGACCCCTAAATTATGTAATTTTTCGCCGTGCCTGACGCGTCTGCAAATTTTCATGAGTTTTCGTGCATGTTTAGGCCCTCAAAAAGGCGCTTCTTTCGTCGGAGGAAGAAGAAAAAAAAAAAAAAAATAATAATAAACCGAATGAAAACAATAGGGTCCTTGCAACTCGTTGCATGGCCCCGTTGGGTCCCTGCAACTCGTTGCTTGGGCCCTAATAAAACAGTGGGACTGAAGGGCAGTGTTATCCTGTTGGACCCTGAAAAGCTACATAAGTTTATCACTGATAACCACATCTCTGGATCCATATAATAAAGAGTTAACATCCAGCTTTCAGTAACCATGGGAATAACACTGCATATATATACCAATAATCTCCATATGACCCACAATCTCCATATCCTTGTTAATGAAGTATTAGCATCCACTATCTCTGTATATACCTATGCAAAACACCCAACATCTCTATATATACTAATTGCAGACCCCATCTCTGTATCCTTATTATGAAGTATTAACATCCAGTATCTCAGACACAGGCTTTGGTCCAATTATCTAAGTATATTCATGGAAAACACCAACAAATCAGTATTTTCCAATTATCTTTGTATGATAGTTGTTGAAGATCAACATTTCCATGTGACCATGCAATAACAACCAGCTTCTAGCTATGATACACTATGTCAGTATGTAATGTAATACATTCTTCTATTAATATTACAATTTTTTTTAAATGAGTGATGGTCCCAAGTGGCCCTGTAAAAAATTCCATCCACTTTCTCAGTATACCATTGTGATGAGACCAAACATGTCTGTACAAGACCCTTTAGGGTAAAATCTTTCTCAGTCTTAACAGATGCCTCTGGGAACCACCTAAGAGCTACCTTTCTATGTGCAGAATTAAAGCTGAAAAGCTGGTCATCTTTGAAAGTAATCCTTCCATAATCTCTCCATCTACAAAGCAAAAGAGAGAAATAGAGTTATTTTAATTGAATGGAGGATTCAGCTTGCACTCCACAATCTCTTAAATTAATATCGTAATGAAATGTGATTATTCAAGTTTCACCCTCATAATCCACATTCTGTTTGCGTACCTCTTCTAGAACTTCTGCCAAGGACAAAATGACATTTATACTTCTGACGAAAAGGACCTGGAGTTAAAGTTTTATGAACAATAAATCGCCTACCCTTCACCTTAATGAGGCTTACCACTCACCTTAATGTCCACAAGGGATGTTGGTTGTTTCAAGTTCCATGCCCATCTTCTCCGGCCAAATTCCAGGTATTCTATATTTGTCTACACCCAATATAAAAATTATTTATATTTATTGAATTATTCCATTTATTGAATTATTTTATTTATTGAGTTATTTACAAAACAGGAACTGTAATTACTAGGTACATCAAATTTTCATTAATATCGTCATTTCTGACTGTGTATGGACAAGACTCTCTTCATCAGCTAAGACATTTTCTTCATCAGACTTCTGTTGTCTTTTTGTTTCGCAGCAGCGAAAATTATGCTCGCCAAAATTATGATACTGAGTAATGTAAGCAGCCACTGTTACTGATACCCCCATCCTTGATGAAGTGTTTTGAGATTCCATATAGAGGCTTAAGTCAACCCTGGGGTTTCCAGTGTCATGGACCATCCTTAAAAAGTTGGTTGAATACTGTCGGCCATTACCACAACAGTAGTTGCCTGGGGGTGTCTGGGACGGCAGATTCCCGTGATTGTTCCTGTGGTGACTACTGGTGGTGGTTCCTGTGGTGGTTTTTGCATTGTCTTGTGAAGACAAGTCATCTTGAGTGCTTGCAGACGCTTTGGTGGATGTCAACAAACTGTAGTTTGCAGGAAGGTAGACTTGTGAAGACCTGTTCTCAGCTTTAAGTCCACATTGGACCTGCACAGACAATTCCTCCATTACCAGCTTAATCTGCCTGCTTTTGCTTGGAAACTTTATCGATTGCAAGTACTTTGTCCGTGATCTAACACTGTTAATGGGTTACGTAAGACCATCTTGGGACCGAGTAAACAAAAAGTGACTCTGCCTTCAAAACCAGTAAAGTGGTTTATTACGCCCTTAATGCAACAGATGAGGTGTCTCTTCCTCTGACCATCTGCACGGGTTGATCATTCACTCACCTCCAAGTCACCAACATCCACAGAAGGCAGAAATGGCATCCCGAGGCTGATGTCGTGTCCTCAGCTACTTCGGTATTCAGAGAGGGCTGGTTAAATTAACTAAGGTGGATGTCAAGTATTGGACATCAGACTGATGAGCAAGACTAAAGCTATGGAATGTTTGGGGTTGAAGGATCTACAGCATCAGTGATCTGTGGGTGATAGAAATAATAATACATTTGCATTTTAAAACACAGTATTTAACATGTTGAATAATATTATCCCACCGGTACTTCAATGTGTTTAGGTAAAGCCTTGTCTGGTCCAAAAGAGCCCCTCTGAAAACAATTCTAGAAAGCTATTACAACTCATACTACCGATACGATATATTCTCCAGATTTAATAATATATAATATAGACTCTGTATGCCACAGTAATTTGACCTGGCACAATTTTAGGTAAAAAAACCCGGTAAAGTAACAGAGGCATGAATACCACCTAAAAGGTACAACAACTTAATTAATTGAAACAATATCTCTGTATAATCAAACATTCACATGACCCGGTATGTCCAAGAACAGTAAGAACTGAAGGAACAATATAAATCTGTCAAATTCAACTTGAACTGTCTGTTAAAACAAGATACCTGTTGAGGCCAGCAGAGAGGTTTTGCACATGGCACCTGTAAGGAGATGTTGATACTGGGCCTTGTATATTGACATTTTGTCACCATTTTCACCCATAATTAGAATGTTTTTCTGATGCAATAATTGAGTTGCAGACTCCTATCTCAACACCACATTAGATGATCAAACTGCTGTAATTGCTCTAAAAATGATTACATTTTAAGAAAACAACAAAGTTGTAAGGTGTTATTGTTAAACAGGTAGCTCATTGAAAACAGCTGTCCTTAATGACTTATTTTCAAACAGGCCTATTAAAATGGTTGGGAAAAGTGTACCATGGGCCCTAGTGGTCTGAGCAGCACCCCTGCTGACTCCCGATCTGGCCAGACCTTGCTGCATGTCATTCCCTACTCTCTCCCCGCTTTCCTGCCTCTCCAACGTCCTCTCAAAACAAAGGCAAAAAGCCCCAATAAAATTTTCCTAGTTGGTATATATATGTATATATATACTTAACTGTATTTGTCTTTTTCTGCAGCCCCACTCATCAAGGCATTGAAACATGCTCAGTTTATTGAAATGGCACCAAAACATATTGGAACAGTGCTTGGTGAGATAAGATAAGATAAGATAAGATAAGCTAAGATAAGATAAGATAAGATAAGATAAGATAAGATAAGATAAGATAAGATAAGATAAGATAAGATAAGATAAGATTATTTTATATAGCGCTGTGAAGAATACATGGCCTATTCTTCACATTTGGTGTCAGAGGATTGTATGCCCTCCAGGACAATAGGTCTTGAGCATGGTGTAAGTAAAATGGCTCCTATAGCCACTCACATTTTTAAACGAACAGCCCTCAAGCCCGCGCCTAAAAATTCGGAAAATGTGCACATATGTAACATCCCATGACTAATCAAAAGTCTTTGTCATATTCTCAAACCCAACAGAAAGTATTATTTTGACCGAAGGCACAAATTGTCTTTTGGCCCTTCTCCAGGGCTCCATGAATGCAACTCCCTCCAGATGCATTATCCGATTGACTTCAAAAACTTAATACGTTATTAAGACATGGACGATACAATTGCACAAGTTTTTGAGTTTACTGAAGTGGCGTGGGTCATTTGGCCTCAAAGTTCGAATAACTCGCTAATGGAACAGAAAGTTGCATTAAACTTGCTGTATTTCAGCCATACTTTGTCCAAACTGTATCAAACTGTACAGTATTGTTAATGGTACCTAACTGCACACATCCATATGTCAATATTCATACATTTGTTGTAGCGCCACCTATTTATAGCAGGAAATGACATATGAGATGTCAACGGCCTGGTCAACCTGTCAGATCAGGGCGTAATTCACTACTTTATCCAGCAGATAGAGCCATTGTATTACTCTCTGATGAGTTTTTGGGAGGGGGTATCTGTGTCTGTGTGTGTGTGTGTGTTTGAGGGGGGAGGGGAGGAGGAGTTGATCACCCTGTTTTAACATGCTCTGATGCCACAGGGAGATTACAGTCAAATAGCCAAGACTTACAGCTGCCACAGATGCTGAGCTCTGAAAAATATTGTCACAGAAAATAATTCGCATAAAAGCTTTTATTTTAAATCTTTTGTTGCCACAAATTCAGGTTTCTTACAGTGTTTTCCTTATTGAAAACTAAATTCTACCTCAAATGTATCAATAAAAATTTTCTTTTGCAGTTAAAGTCACCAGTTTATAGTTTAATTTTAATAGCATTCCATGTCACTGATGTGCCTTTAATTATCGGTTCTATCAGCGTTCATTTATGTGTTTATCTTACGCGGGTGAGCCACCTCACAGGTTGGTTATATTACCTGTTGACCTCAGCTCAGTGAACTAAGACAATGTTTAATGCAGTGTTCTTTCTGATATGAAAATGGATATTCAGCACACCCAGCACCAGCAGGACCCTCTTCAGAAACTCATATCTGCAGATGTCAAAGCTGGCTCAAAAATTTAAACTGGCTTCAAATTAATTTGAAGGAATTGCAGGTTATTTTGAATTCATGTAATCTTACTCCATCACCCCTTTCTGTTTCTTTCTATCTCTCTCTACTCATCTTCTCCCATATGTCTCCCCTTGACCTAAGCTGAGCGTGGATTGATGCTGTCTTTACAGTTTGGTTTTGATCAGTTAAGAAATTTCACACGGGGTCTGCTGATATTTTCGTGTTACACAGTGTACGGTGACGCCGCAGAGTAAAGAACAAGCCTGGCAGAAATAGGAAGCGAAAGATTTCAATGACCCTGGAAAGAAAACCAGTGAGAGACCTGTCTAAAGACCCCATAAACACTGCCAAGACACTAGTGAATGACTTAGCTAAGTCAGGAATTGTAGCTTCAAAGAAGACAATTATTAGAGCTCTGCACAGGAATGGACTGTGAGCATGCAGACCAAGAAGAACACCTTCAAGCCGGACTGAAGTACGTCATGGACTGCCTGGAGAAAGATTATGCATACCGAAAGCATGTCCTTTGGTCAGATGAGACAAAACTGGAGCTCTTTGGCCACAGAGACACTGCTTGCGTTTGGAGGAAGAGGGGAGAGGCGTACCGCCCGAAGAACAGAGTCTCCGTAGTGAAACGCAGTGGTGGGAATATTATGCCGTGGGGACGCTTCAGTACATCTTGGAAGTGGGAACTGTTACGCCGGCGTATGCCCTACGACCTGCGTTGACCCCGCGGTTGCCGGGGTCCCGCGGTCGCCACTCCCCCGACGGGCGCGGGGTGCGAGGGCCCGTTCAACGCTGCTCGCAGCTTTAATTTCAATTACATCTGGGTTAAGAGTTCCTTCCACTGGCCATGGTCGGTCAATTTCAGGCCAGCGCTTATGCCATTTCTCCGATATCTTTGCGATACATTTGATTAAAGGATTATTTTTCTGTACTACATCAACAGGAGTAATTACTTTCCGAATTTTAATATCCTTTTCCGACATTGTAATAGCCTCTTTAATTATAAATTGAAACTAATTACTAAAACTACTTTAAATACTTAACCTATTTCTCCCTATTTTCATTTTATTTTATTTATAAATCACTATTTTACCACAACCAATAAATTTACCAACTCCAAAGGAACCAAAAACTTAATCAATATAACAATGAATTCACAACACTAAGTCCACATATGATATCTACTAAACACACAATCAATCTACCAAATTATGTGTAAAGTCTCTTCAGATATTCCTGCTAACAAAAGTCCAATCCTATATAAGGCTCAAAAGATCACACGCTCCTACAAGGGAGCAACTATCATCAAGTGTGTTCCTGTTTTCAATAAACAATCACCTCAAATCACCAAAAATCTCAGTATTCAATCCTCAACACCACTCAAATCAGAATAAACCATGCACAGAGAATAAAACTCACATTTACCACTCTGCATTCCACAGCATTTAAACCAAATAGTTATATTCTATGAATTAAATGCATTAACAGGTCAGTCCGTTGCCAAGCTTCTCCTTTAAACAACTACAACATATAATATGTTATGCGTACATAACACTGTTTAAAATGCAGGTATTTGTGAAAAGAGTTTGTGTATAAAACTGCACTGGCCTTGAGCAGACTGGATTCAGGAGCTGCACACACTGTTGTCAGCAAGCCTCAATCCATGTGACGCCTTGGCCAGCTGCCATCCTTCTGCATCCGGGAGCACTCCACCTCCTTTTTTCCTTCTCCCCAACTCTCACACAGCACAAGTGAATAAGAGAAGAAACAGGCAAGATTTTAATATCTTGTGAACCCACTAGGTCCTTCTAACAACACAACAACAATTCATTCTAACCAAGTTATCTGCCAACACACAAATCAATTTATCTATAACAGATGTTTTCCTCTATTAAAGCCAAGTTATAATTTCATATCATACCTCATTAATATAGAAATTTCAGTTTATTTTACTCTATTAACATCTTAATTCCTCCTATATTATCATCCACAAACTGTGTCTCCTACTATTCTTTTATTTCTCTTTAAGTCTCTTATACCCATGCATATGGACAAAACATCCTTACTCTAATCTTAATCTCTCTAAGTCCTTTTTGGGGGCTCATAAGTTTCCCTCTTTTTTTCTCCTCAAAACGTCCTTTAAGAAAGGCTCATAAATTTTTAGTCAAAATGTTCCCCAAAAAGGCTCATAACTTTTAACAATAACAAAAAGTCCCCTCAAAAGAAGCTCATGTGTTTTAATAATAGCAAGAACATCTTCTTGAAGGAGGCTCATACATTTTAACAATAAAAGGAACGTCTTCTTGAAAAGAAGCTCATAGGTTTTAATCATAAAAAACGTCCTCTCTTAAGAAGCTCATAAGTTTTATCCATAAAAGACAAAATATCTTTCCTTATACATTACTATATCTCCTGTTTTCAACCACAACCTATATATGCCTGTTCAATATAAGTCTATCTCCTTAACATAAACTCCATAAACCATCCCATGCTGCAACCTTTCACACACAGCTGAGACACAGCTGAGGCAACGCTCCACAGATACACACACACACAGAAACTACTCACTCAACAGGGACACAAAACAGATTCACAAAACACACAGCAAAGTCAACTTTACCCCAAAACACAAACAACATCCAATCCTAAATTCTCAAAATCAGCTCATTCATACTTTATCCTATAGCATGCTTTTCTGCCGCTCCTTTTTCTCTTATTTACCTTCTAAATTTATGCTACCTTATGAGGTGTAGATATTCAATGAGAGGCTGCTTCAGACACTGTTCGTCAACTAGTGTTCGAGTGGGAACTTACAATTGAATTTTGCACTCTACACCTCCAGTTCGTAGAACTGACCTGAAATTCACCTAGTAATCACTAGGTTCCAGGATTTTTGGCCCGTCTAAAACCACCTCCCAGAGGGCTTTGTCCAAATCTGCGGCTTTTTCTCTTTACCTCTTTATTCCTTTTTCTTCCTTATTCCCATTTCTCTTTATTCCTTTTTCCTTTATCTTTTTTTTCAGCCTTCCAATTTGCCCTGGGCCCAGGGTTGTTCCTTCTCTTTTTTCTCTTTTCTCTAATCCGACTATCTCTCAAAGCCAACTTTCACGCAGTGACTAATGTACACATGTCTTGCCGTTAAGAAGATGAGGGCCCAGTCTTCATTAATCTTGCATGGTGTTATTTAGCTCACCTTATCGTTACTAATTAGGCTATTCTACACTTCTTACTTCAAACTATTCTTTTCTTCACTTCTCTGTCACACACCCCCCTTTTTATGCGCTGTCCACAGCGCAATAAAATCAAATTTAGAACGGAGCATCACTCCAAACATCAACACAGCACAATTCTTTACGGTGCGACCAAACAGCAAACACTCACAACATCAACGAACGAACCAGCGCCCCATAAGTGAGAAATGCTCACCGTATCCTGCAGGCTTGGTGCGGGAGTAGGTGCTGAAGTTGCCAGGAACGCCGCAGGTCACAACATCATCCGTTCGTGACGCCAAATGTTTGTGCCTTTCAAACTTGTTCGTGACGCCAAATTCTGTGGTATATTCATGTGACATGTGAAGATGATGAAGAGAAGACCTCCGCTGACACTGACTTGAATATATAGAAGTTATAGAAGTTTATTACAAAGAAGTTCAGCATCAAGACAAGCACTGCAGTAGCTTCAGAGAGGATCATTGCGGATCTCTCTCTCCTTAACAGCCCCTAAACATCAGTATATATATGTTAGCTGTCTTCATGGTTCATAGGAAACATCTGGACCTCAATTAAATCTAATCTTTATATTTTTGAATAACAGAGGGAAGACACTACAGATTTGTTGCTCACAGATTTATGTTCATAGACTCATATGTTCAGGCTATTAACTCAAACATGAACCCAAAGACTGGAGTGAATATAATAAATTTCAGACATTCCAAGAAAGCAAAACTATACATGGAACATTCTGTACACCACAGATGTAATATACTCTTATAGTTTATCACATTATTTTAATCCTTGAATGTCTGGAATAGGGCCATGTTACATATGCCCCCTTCCAAATCGATTTGATTGAATCGAATTGAAATGAAACAGCGAAAAATGAAACGGAGTTGTTGAATGAATGAAGTCAAAGGTAGATAACTCTCTACCTACTATTTAGTCTTGTCCGCTAAAATGCCGCTAGCCAAGGAAAGCAAAGGAAATTAGAAACTATTTCAATGCAAATGAATAAACTCGGTTATTTGTCGCAGATTTGTCTCCAAACTAGCTGTCACTGTGTCAACCTACCTGTTATTTTTCTAATAGTTAAATTTGCAATTTGCATACGGAGCCAGGATTGGGCGTCTACGGTGGAGACGCGCGATTGGTCCATCTACGATGGCGTCCTAGACTGCGATTGGGAGTCTACGGTCTGCTCGACCAATCAGAAGGCGCAACCGTCTACAGTGACCGCAGACTGTTGTAAGATGGGTATGATGGGCTCCCCGTCTCTCAGCATGGCCCTGCCGGCGAAGCTCCACCTGCAGCAAGGTAACAGTGCCAGCCGGTGTTACACCGTCTCCCTGACTCGATGCAACTGTAACTTATTTACGTCACTCAGTCGGAAGGGTCACTTAATAACATGTCCCAGCAATATAACCGCCGTTTTCTAAACTTTATTATTCGGTCAACATGTAAGTGTTTGCTACTTTTATTCAACCTGCTGAGACCCCGCGTCCTTATACATCACATTTTGGGTTTGCCTGTTTAAGGAAGTAGGTTTAGTGAAGTTAGTTGACTCAAAGTTGAAGGATTTTTGGTTTCACAAAGCCAGTTCAACAGTCAGCCAGAATCAACAGTGTGTCTCTGTCAACTATTGACAGTGTCCTCCAATGCAACAGACTTAGCATGAAACAAGTGTACAGAGGACTGTTGGAGTGCAACTCTGTAAGAGTCAAACATCTAAGATATCAGTATGTGAAAGTAGCCTTACTTTCAGCACTGATGCTTCCAGTATAATTCAATGCTCATAGGCTTACTGTTACTGTAGGCTAGTAGTTGCAGTTGCTATTTTTACAGTACTGTAAACTATATTGTAATGTCCATAAATCTGGAGTGAATATACTGTAAATACACTAGTCCCTGGCCAGTGTAAGTAACTTGGGGGTTCTCCACCGTCACTGTGAAGTCTAGTCAAAGCTGGGTTCGGCACACCAGATGGTTTTTCCCCTGTTGCCTGGCAGTATGAATCTCAGTCACTTTGATTGTGCAGTAATGTGCTTTTCATTTAGGTTTTTTTTTTTTTTTTTATGAAAGTGCTGAATGTAGATTGTAGACTATAATTTTTTGCTAAATGCATTTACAATAAACATTTTCTGTTAACTACATGCCCTGGGTGCTGTGTCCTAAATTATTTGATGTAGTGTCTAATGAATGTTCTGTGGTGAACATAGTTTTACTTGCTGTGTGTATAATCTGAACACATTGTTTGGTTTTGAACACATGATAACTGGTTTTGAGGTGGTTTTGTAAATGTAGTTTGAATTTTTGGATTTGTGTTTAAGGTTTTGAGAAAATGGGTGGAGGTTTCAAGAAATGTGTTTTAGCAAATAGGGACAAACTGTATTGGATGGGCCTGCATGCAATGCAAGGCACATCTATTGTTATCTTGACATTTAATCTTCTTCATCTTCTGTACAAATTTCCGTTCGCTACTCCTCCTAGGGCTTTTGACAAACCCCCACATTTGATATATATCAAAACACCCTCGATTGGGATAAGTGTGCTGTTACTTTTGGTGAAGATATTAATAATATTTTTAAAGTTATTGGGGTTTTTATGGCCAAAAAATGCCATTAATTTCTAATAAGAGCAGTTCTTTGAAGCTCTACAGCTCTGGCATACTTTAGCATAGAGACACCATTTAAACTTTAATCAAGTCCCAAGAACTTGAAGTTTTAGGTGTGTACAAATCATTTTGACATCTTTTACGTTTTTTTCATAATCTCAGTTTAACTTTTAGGGTGGTCAGGGTGGGGATCAATCTTTCTCTGAGTTTATAATGAGTGTGTATTTTATTGTTGAATTAAGGCAGTGTTTTCTTTTAAAACTCTGTATAAAGAGCAGGGTGTTAAGGTGAAACGACAAATCTAGAAACGTTTTTTGTGGGGTTACAGATTTTGGTGCGACACTCTATTACCATCCAAATGACCCTGATTCCTAATCCTGTTTTCTGCTGTGTGTGTGTAGCCGAGGAGGACAAGCAGCCGTTTGAGAAACTGTACAGACTGGACTCGGTCCTAGGCAAAGGAGGACTTGGTTGCATATACTCTGGTGTTCGCCTAGCTGACGGGTTGCCGGTAAGAATGAGAGCTGGCTTGTTTTGGCCACAGCCTTCAAAATAAAAGCAACACCATCATTGCAAATGTATTCTGTCAACCAACATCACTGTGCAATGCATTCATTCATGGCCATATTGTGAGGCAATGAAAGAAAATCAAGACTGATCCGACTCATGATACATTGTATATTTGTACGTATACTTAAAACCATGTTGAAAGAACCTGGAACACACTGAGACAGACTTCTACTTCTACTAGAAAAATGGCATACATTGGAAATATCAATCTGTATGAAATTCAAGAGTGAAAACCCCAATGCTTTACCTCCCCTCACATTCCCTAACATTTTTATGCATCTTACACATTGTAACCTAAATGATATTCTCTTATGTAACACTGCATACTTCAGAGCAACAGGTGCAGTGTTGGAGCCAGTCAGGATTTGTCCCATCCATTTCACATGCTGGTTTACCTTGAAGGAGACAAAAATATATCACTACACTGTAAAAGTAAATTTGCAACCAACAGGCAAATGAAAACTTTACGTTTCCTCTCTATCTATCTATAGAGACAGCTTAACTAGATTGTGTTTTAGACTTACCAATGCTTTTCTTGATGTCAACCATACATGCAAGTCAGAAAACCCCAGGGCAAAATTCTACCAGGAGCAAAACCAGATCAACTTGCAAAGCAAATTGAGGCACTCACCATCAGGTTCGCCTCAGGTATTCACGGTTGTGTTTAAATGCCTGACACCTGACTGTACTTGTGGTTTTACTTCTCACTTTTAAGGATCTTGGGATGTTGAAAGAGTGCTGGTATCGCCTGACTTGCCGATAACCAGGTCATGGATATTCTTTAAGTCGTAGAGATCGCACTTCATTCATATTGCTTCAATAGAAAACAATAAAAAGAACACTGCTCAGTATTTCCTTGCCTTGTCAAGGTGAGGACGCATCCCATAACACAGCAAGTTCTTCCCATGGCCCAAAAATACCTGTGGTCCAAAAAAAAGTGGCACAGGTACTGTGTATGGTAGTACTGGTGTTGTTGAAAGAAAGTTGCGTCCCAATATGGCGGTTCAATCCCATCAGCCATTGTAGCAATGAAGGTTGCGTCACGTTGACAAACTCTATTACTGTAGATTGAAGATTCATTTTTGACTTAAATAGCAGCTGAAAGAACATTCTCTCCACCTGGACCCATTTTAGATTTAGATTTTCTTGAGCACTTTCCAGTGTCTTCGCCATAATGTGAGCGTCTCCAATGTCCTAAAATACTTAGTGAAGAAATCAGTTTGTGTGTTTATTCATAACATAATATTTTCCTGAAGTCGAAACAGATCTTAGAGTTTTGCATTTCAGCTGTTACTTTCATTATCACCATCATCAACATCCAGATGATCACATGGTTTTGGTGATGTTGAATGTTGGTCGCAGGAACGTCACCCTTTAAAAAAGCAGTGAATTATTCTGCATTTTTTAATTTATCAAGTTTACTGCATTGTACTCATCTGTTCTCAGCTCCAATTAATGGTCAGCGGTTCTGGTATTTTACATGATTAAAGTTTTGGCTCAGGTGCCTTCATCAAAGACACTACCTACACTGACATGCATGGTGAGTCTGAACATGGTGAAAAATCATTATCAAGGCACTGTTTTCTGTTAGTTTGGCTTTGTAGGGTTAAGTGAACAAACATGGAAAATAATCTGAAAGTGTTTCAAATATTTGGACAGATTATATGAACTCTAAATGTAAATTTCGGGTTTATCCACATTCATGTGGACATGATAGTCAGCATATAACCATGAGGACCAATTATAAGACTTTTTGATACATATGTAGGAAAAGTGGTTTGGGCTATTCCTGAGTGTAATGAAACTGCTCTGAAAAATGTGGATGTTTTTTGGCAAATGATGAGAGTCTTTCAGTATTTAGGAAAAGTGGTTACAGTCCTGGGAAATTGATGCATTCTGTCCAGTTCCTTAAAGGGCCTTTTGTGGGGTTTGACTTATTTTTAGGGTCCTGGTTACAGTCATATTGGGCTAGAAGTGATACCTTATAAAATTCCTTCAGCCCTACCTCCTATCATACACAAGTCAAGTCTACACTACATGCCCTCACCCAAAACAGGAGGACAGATGAGCAGCATCTTTGTTCTGCTCAGGAAGTATTTTCCAAAAACACCAGCTGTTACTCTTCTGACCTGCAGCCCTTGCTAACAGGCAGCACAATCATTCTGCGCACTCACTCTAAAATGCTATACATCTCTGATTCACCTTACTGCTTTATGCTGACAAATCTATAAAATACCCGATGCCCCCTTTCTCCAGGTACACAGATTGGTTCCAGTTCGGTACCATGGTCACTCAGCCACTGTCTGCTCGCTTGGTCTGTTGCTTTATGACATGGTGTGTGGGAACATCCCCTTCAAAAAGGTTGAAGACATCCAGAGAGGACAGATGCACTTCAGATGCAAAATCTCCACAGGTCCGTCTGAGTGACATCTGCTCAGGCAGGTTTCACACTGATCTCCATGCACCATGTCTGTTGGTATGTTGGTAAGTATGGTCTTTGCTGCTGTTTATTATTTACCATTGCCCTTCTTCACCTCCATGTGTTTCTGTCACAGAGTGCCAGCAGCTGATTGGCTGGTGTCTGAGCCAGTAGCCTTCTCATTGGCCAACCCTAGAGCAGAACCTCCTCCACCCCTGGGTGACTGGCAGCAACAGTCAGCAGAAAGACAACATCATCTTTCATGCCATTACAGCTAACTCTTCCTCGTCCTCCTCCTCCTCAAACCAGCAGAGCCTCTGACTGGTCAACAGGATGCTGCCAAGGGCCATGACTTGCACTTGCTTGATAGTTGTCCTTTGGTGTTTTCAGTTTCCTTCCAGGTGTTTTTGTTTTTTTTGTCACACCAACCAACCAGCTGCTGGTAGCCTCAATACAAAAGACTGTAAATTAGTTCTCAAAACATACTGAGATTGTAAAACGCACATCCAATGGTAATACTAAGCTTTGTATTTTGAATATATTTTTAAAATGTGTATTTTGTACACTGGTTTTGTTTTTGTTTATTTACAGAGTCATTCCTCATCCTGTATTTATTTATTTATCTTCTGTGTAACCTTGAATGTTTCTCTTTTTTAAATATTTTTTTATATGAGATAAAAAAAATTATAATAATAGAATAATTTTAGGTTCAAGGTTTTGTGTAGTCTCACATTTGGTTTAAAGGTTTTGACAAATGACTTATGTTTATTACAGTTTTTGATGTTTTGTATGTAAAATTCTGACAGGAAAAAGTTTTTTCATAATGAAACCTTTATATACACTCAATTTTCTGTGTAATGTGAAAAGTGTAGGGAGACAGAAAATGACCATTAAGGGTTTATTAAGCTCTTCATGGGCTTTCCCACTAAAGAAACCAATGTCAACATTACTGAGTAACTTTAAAGGGGAAAAACCAGTCATATTTTTAATCGTTGCATTTACTAATAAAATGAAAAATGAACTAACTAAACAATTTAAATTTAAAGTTTAAAAGTTAAAAATCACAAAATGTTATCTCAAGACACTTTTCAAACTAGAGCAAATGAATTTTTATTTATAAAGCAAGCACCTGGCAACAGCAGCAAGAAAAAACTCCCCTTTAACAGGAAGAAACCTAGAACAGAACCAGGACTCACCGGCGGCCATCTGCCTTTACCAATTCATCTAAAAGAGAGAAAAAGATGAGGATGAGAGAAGGAACACAGATCTATGTTGAAAATCTATATATTAATGATTAGAACCTGAAGGGCTCCGTATAGTTTTAAATATTTAGGAATTCCTCATTAAATACAGATCAGTACTCCTTGACAAAGTTACACTGTCAAACAGCATAAAATTGTTTTGGCTGCAAATGCATACACATAAATATCAAATGAATTGAACAGTTAAACAAGATGTCACATAATACATAAGATGATCCTAATTTGCTTAATTACCTTAATTATCCACTGAAAAACTGTTTAAGAAAGTTGTGTCTCACTTTCTGAGTATTTCAGAATTGCTGATCTACTAGGATTTTCACAGACAACCATCTGTAGGGTTTATAGAGAATGATCTAAACAGAGAAATATCCAGTGAGCAGAAGCTAGTGGACAAA
The DNA here is from genome assembly GCA_033238685.1 of Lates japonicus. Taxonomy (NCBI): domain Eukaryota; kingdom Metazoa; phylum Chordata; class Actinopteri; family Centropomidae; genus Lates; species Lates japonicus. Next base: position 19,195 of record BRZM01006661.1, on the reverse strand, counting down.
AAATGTGCCTTGTTGATGTCAGAGGTCAGAGGAGACAAAATTGGTTTGAGATGATGGAAAAGGCAGCAGTAACTCAACAACCACTTCTTCATTACAATGTGGTAAGTAGAATACCACCTATGAACACACAACACACATCGAACCTGAAGTAGATGGGTTTATAGTAGCAGAAGCAGAAGCTACCCTGTCAACCAAGAACAGGGAAACTGAGGCTACCACTTGTACAGGTTCACCAAATTAATAGAAAATTGGAAAATGTTGCCTGGTCTGATGATTCTCAATTTCAGCTGCGACATTCAGATGGTAGGGTCAGAATTTGGCGTAAACAGCATGAAAGCATGGATCCATCTTGCCTTGTTAAACTGTTCAGGCTGCTGGTGGTGTAATGGTGTGGGGGATATTTTCTTGGCACACTTTGGGCCCCCTAGTACCAACTGAGCACCATTTAAATGCCACAGCCTACCTGAGTATTGTTGCGGACCATGTGCATCCCTTCCCTTTATGACCACAGTGTAACCCAGCTTCTGATGGCTACTTCGAGCAGGATAATGCACCATGTCACAAACCTCAAATCATCTCAAACTGGTTTCTCGAACATGACAATGAGTTCGCTGTACTCCAGTGTCATGTATTGTACTTCTGTATTTTCTTCTGTGATTTCTCAAAAATATTTTTGTTTACATTAACAGATGGTGTTGGAAGGTAGCGAGGAGCTACAGAGGCAGCAGGCTGCTACTGTCCCCAAGTCACAAAGATGGCACAATGTCACAGATGAACAAGTGTCCCATTTGTGGCTTAAAATACACTGATATTGTCCAGCACCTAAGAGTCACTGAATAGGTTGTCATTAGAACCGAGCTGACTCTTTTGTGCAAATTACCTCATTGACGGTAAGTGTTTTGTAGAACTTTTAAGAAAGCTTAATTTATTTTCAATACAGTCATTTTTTTGATTACTGTATTTGAACTGTTTTGACTTTCTACAGCTTTATGCAAGTCTAAGTATGTTAATCAACTTGACAAGCTCCTGCTAAACATCCCCCAGTTGAATGTATGTTTTTGGAGTTGTGTGGTCCCTGTGTGTTTTTTCTGGGTGTTGGTGAGGCAGCTCTACATTTAAAATACATCACCATTACAGATGTACAGGTGTGGAATAAGATTGTGCAATGCAAATTCTGACATTAAAGAGACCTCCACGTAGGACCTGGTAGTATACTGTGTGACCTTAATGACTTGGATGTCTAATTCTATACAGGAAAACTGTTGTGAATTGGAAAGAAGTGTTGGTTATTTCAGAGCCAAAGCACCCCACCAACCACCAACTCTGTGTTAATGTAGAGTACTGCAGATTTTTACAGTAAAGGGACTTTAAATGTAGGACCTGGGCTATAAGTTATATGTTAGTCTGATGACTTGGATGTCTTCTAATTTGTATAACAGAAGACTGTGTTGCTTTATGATCCTTCTTGGTATATTATGCCTGCAGTACTAGAACACACAGTATGGTGTGTAAGTGTGCAAGTGTTTAAGAGTCTTATGGCCTGTGGGATAAAGCTGTTGCAGAACCTGGCTGTTCTGCTTTTAAGGCTCGGATACCTCCTACCAGAGGCCATCAGAGAGAACAGTCTATGGTGGGGGTGTGTGCAGTCTCTGGTGATGTTGATAGCCCATGACAGACAGTGTTTCTGTCCAATCTCCGGGATGGAGGGAAGAGAAGTCCCAGTGATCTTCTCAGCTGTCCTAACCACTCTCTGTAGGCACTTCCGGTCCGCAGCCATAGATGCAGTTGGTCATAATGCTCTCTACAGTGCTTCTGTAAAAAGTGATGAGGATGGGAGGGGGAAGGCGTGATCCTCCAGAGAAAGTGCAAACACTGCTGCGCACACTTTGCCAGGGACCCAGTGTTTACAGTCCAGCTTAGGGTATCTGTGATGTAGACCCCTAGGAACTTTGTGCTTCCCACTATCTTTACCGCCATGTTGTTGATTAGCAGTGGCCAGTGGCCAGGCTGGTTCTTCCTTAAGTCAACAATGATCTCTTTTGTTTTTTGATGTTCAGGATCAGGTTGTTCCTCCTGCACCAGTACACCAGCTGTTCCACCTCCTCTCTATAGGCCCAGTCGTCGTCATTCTGGATGAGGCCCACTACCATCGTCTCATCAGCGTGTCATATAGTAATGATATGAGAGCAGCGAGAGTGGCAGTATAATAACACTTAAGATAATACAAATAGTAGTAGATCCATAATGGTGGGGCTAATGATGAGAGCAGCAGGTGACACGCAGCTGCAGATGAGACTCCATAGCTCCAGAGACACAACAACCTGGAGAGAGACAGAGAGAGAGAAGAGAGAGAGAAGAGAGAGAGAACAATTGTTAAGTCAGTGACTTTTATGTAAGTGGTGGGCATGTACATGTCTGTATCACTTGCGGTGTGACATTAGTATGAAGTCTGTGATAAGTGCAGATGAATAAAAATGCTTTGTGTTGATCTGATGCTGTCCTTTTGTTTTTTTTGTTTTTTGGAATATTGCTCATTGAGCTTAAAGCTTCCAACAGGGCTCCCTGAGAGACTCCTGGCAGTCTCTCAAGCCTTGACTTGTGCATATAAGTAATTCTGATCTATGTGAAATATGTCACCCGCTATGTCAGTATAGCCTACTGTACATTGTACAATGTAGATCTTCCAAATTTGAGTTAAAGCAGATTCATGCTTCAAAGCAAAAGCTCTAAATATGACAGAAAGAGCAATGTAGATTGAATAACTTTAAATGAACAGATTTTAGTGTACAGAGTCGAGGCTGGGAGACAGGAGATCTCTCAGCTGTTGAGCAGCTTTCGGTGACCTGTTCAAGAAACGAGGCATCGAGATCGACACCAAGGCACTGTCTGCTGTCTGAACTAAATGTGCGCATGGGCCTACGGACAGCCGTGCCGCCACTTCAGCAAAGTCTTTGAGCAACGGTGTTCTCTCTCTCGGGTGTGTCTCTGACGGGAACGTGATGCTTGCTGGCTCATCATTGACCCCGTGTGGATCTGCCATTGTGGTATCAGTGTTATACTGCCATCTCGCTAACTGCTCATGTCATACTGCCACGCTGATGGTTGACGGGCCTCATCCAGGCCAGCGCCTGAAGGATGGAGGGCCCAGCTGGTGCCGGGGCGACAGGGCAACCTGACGTAATGACAAGGCAGTCAGAGGCTGCTTAAACTGGACTGTGGCTGCTGGTCCCTGACGTGTGCGCGGCAGTGGTTGCACTGGAGGGATCACGCCTTTCCCCCTCATCCTCGTCGCACACGAAGCCGCGTGTGATGGCTTTCTCTGTGACGCGGTGGTGCCGAAGGTGTTGGGACGGCCAGGGAGGATATGGAGTTTCTCTCATCCCGAGATGAACATGCGTCATGGGCTGAGACTGCACCCCGCCGCCAAACTGGAGGTATCGACAGCAACCAGGGCGGCGGATTCTGGCACGGCTTTGTCCACAGACTGGATGGTCTATGAACAGAATGCTCTTGTTGCTGCACACTTACCTCATTCCTGGTACTGCAGGCATGTGCCAGGCACGTCATGGCTGTTGCAGTCTTCTGTTATATGTAAATTGAGAGACATCGAAGTCTCGAACTGTTTGCCAACATGCCCCAGATTGACTTTAATACTGCTTACTGATAATAGGTAAGGAAGTTATCTTATAAGGTAGTAGTAACACCAGAAAAGTAATTCTCTCTAGTGCTAATAAGGAGTTACTGTTACTGCTACCTTATAAGGTTCATACTGAGCAAAGCATATTAAGGTCATAATTCATGTACAACTTACTTAATTACATCAGTGAGCAGTAATTAGGAGATTACTGAGAGAAAACTCTTAGTTAATGGACACTAGTCCACTAAGCTGTAGAATATGTATATAATATACTAAGTGCTTTACAATGATTAATAAAGTGCCAATATGCATGCTAATAAGTAACCTCCACACACACACACACACACACATATATATATCAGGCCCAGCCACAGCTAAAGTCCTGGCAGAATATTCACAGAACATTTGTCCGAAGCCAACATTGGTGATGGAAATGATTTTTCATCAAAGCAAGCTGTTGGAGAGGAAAGACCTGCGACGAAGAACGAGTTGAGCAACAGGTGGCAGCATGTGAGGAGGAAGAAAGAAATAACTGCGAGGGAAAAAGAGAGAAACAGCAGGAGGAGCATCAGAGGAAAGAAGAATGACATGGAGAAGAAGTGACAAAAGAGAGAGGGTGTCCAAGGAGAAAAGGATCAGGTGGAGAAGAGGTAATGAAAGAGGCAGCGGGGTGCCCCGAGGAGAAGAGGACGACACGGAGCAGGAGAGATGTGAGAGGAAAAAAGATGATGTAAAGAAAAAGTGAAAAGCAGGAGGAAAAATTTTTTCGCATAACAAAATAATGTTTCAAAATGTTTTGATTCAAATTAAACATTGTTTTGAAATAAAAACAAAGGCAGCAAAAATGACTGTATGATGTTGCATTTTATTTCCTGTTTGACTCAATGAGAATATTTTGACAATACACTCACATTACAGTCAGTTTCATAAACTACAAATAAGTTAAGAAAATGTTGAAAATGAAGAACAGAAAGATTAATTTGTTTATAAACTGAAGCTTTTAGAGAGAAAGTGGTTTTGAGTTGTAATATAAACAATAATGTATAAAGTTGACAGACAGACAGTGGTCCTCTGACCTCCAAGTTCAACAGATCAACAGTTAGGCTATTCAATTTCTACAACAATAAACAAGGGAAGATACAAAAGGTACCAGCACTGCAGAGACATAAAACTTCTTTGTAATATTTGGTGGCTCTAGGGTTGGTGATAATCACTCACCCTCTCTTCTAAGGTTATCATTTCAACTTCTTAGCTGTGATCTATGCTGCCTAAAAATGTTCACATTTTTCAGCCCTCTGAACAATGCCTGCTTTTCTTACTCCACTGGCCTTGCTTTGAGCTTGTAATAATAACTCTGTGACATTGTATTTGTTTAGGGCTCCTTTGAAATTTCTTACTGTGTATATACATTTTTTGTAATCAAAGCTGTTGTCTTTGTATCTAATGTATCTAATCAAATCAGGGGATGAAGAGACTGTCTCTGAATAGCTGGCCTGGTAAAAAAGGGGATGTCTGCCATTACATAAACTTTGACCCTTAGCTGTTAAAAGCATCTGTGATCACACACATCAAATGAGCTTTTTTAAATGGAAAACACATTTGTAAACCTGTCCCCTGATTGGACACCAGAGAATGTAATTAGATTTTTGTTCTCCAATAAAATTCCCTGTAATGTAGCTTGGTGCTCTTGGGTTGCTTGATTTGCTTGAGTTGGTCTTTTAACAAGATGTACCTGTGCCATCACTCAAAAAACAAACCAGTGACAAATGTCAAAAACACATAGTAAACTGTCGATGGTTGGAAACAAAAACACAGATGACTCCGGACCCAGACATTAATATTAATTGCAAACACTTTCGGATAAAGTGGTGAATGGATATGATAGAATGTTTGTTGAGTGTTGTAATTTCATTTCAGATGAATATTCCTCACTCTACATTGTGAAATGAAAACAACAGAGACAACAAAGCAGGATTACTGTGTTCACAAGTGTGGCTGAAGAACAATTCTACAGTCCAATAGATTTGTTCCAGCCCAAGGACTTTGGGGAAAGCCTGTCCCATCCATTCACACATGAGTACCCTTTTTTGAATGAATTTCATTAGTGTCACTCACACAAGCTTGAGCTGCAGATCCAGTGCTGTCCAATGATCACACCTTCAACAAAATTCCAATGTCATCATGTCCATTACCTCCACCCTCCTTTTGATGACATATGCCCATCACGGTCTTCCATGTCCTCTGAATGTCCTCTCCTTCAGTGTCCTGTTTGTATGGAGAAATTAGAGAAATGAAAACTTTTGAATGCTAATATACTTCACTTAACATTATCTTGGTCACATACCCAACAATCTCTACGGTTAATTCTGTTGATATTCAGTGTTTATTTTCTTTTTAAAATATATGTTAAATAAAACAATTCAATAAAATCTTTGTTGACAGTATGTGCTTTGCCATAATCATCTAGCTTACATCCAGATATGTGCCAGACACATTTTCTGATGTCTGCCCAACATAGAGAAATGCTTGGATTTTAACCAGTGCAAATGTCCACACTGGTAACATAATATCATATTGGTGGCAGGAACACAACATGCTATGTGTCTGGTGACATGAACCCTTAAGATTGTATGGTAAAACAGATTGTAAAGAGTGTTGACCATTATTGACACACTTGTTTGCTTATTCAAATATGTTGAAAATATGAATATATGAATCAATATGAATGAATGCAGGCCACCAGGAGGAATGTGGTGAGTCGCCTAATGTCCAAATAAAACAAAAACTGGTAAGCTCACCAGCAGCCCCATTGACAAAAGAAGGATTTGATTTTTATGGCGAGTGAACCATGAACCAATCTCAGGTACGTGATCATACAAAATAAATAAATAATCTAATTCACTTAATGATGGTCCATGTCAACATAAAAAAGAACAGTTTCAAACATTACACTCTATTTTTTGATAGATAAAAAATCTCTCAATTCCTATCCTAGAATCTACTTATACAGCGTACACCTCTGTGATCATTATCCCCATAGACCATTTTAAACTCTCCAAAGATCTCTGTCAGTCTTGGGCCCTGCAGTGCTGGACAGAATCTATCGTTACAACTGGCACTGTCTTTCTAGTTTCGTAAACAGCTGTATAAACCACTAAGAAACCACACCTTGATCCTCTGGGTCTTGAGTAACCATTTATCTGTTTCAAATCAATACCATTCTTTCCAAAAATACTAGAAAAGTGGTAACTGGGCAGCTTTCAGCTCACTCTTAGCTGATAATAATCTTTCGAACTCTTATCAGTCTTATTTCAGCCTTCACCGAACTCGAAACAGCACTTACAAAGTAGTAAATGATCTCTACCTTCATGCAAACTAGCTCCATATGGACAATAGATCATAATATGTATGTATAAAATAAAACCATAAATATTGTATACACAGATTTACAGAAACACCCTCCCTTCTTCTGGAAAAAACAGATGTCAGCTGGGGTAAATATTATCCAACTGTACCATGAAGTTTGTCTCATGGAAGTGTTGTAATCTGCTGAATTCAGCATTTATCTGTTAGAAAGAATAAAAAATGACAAGAGACAGACATCGATTCAGTCATGGTGTAAGGCTATTTCAGTTGTTGTATCCCATTAAAAGGATAGATTCTGATTTTGACCTTCTTAACAACTTACAGTTTAGCATGGACACAGACACCTCAATGATTGTTCTGTGCCCAGCGGGACCGTGGAAAGGCACTTAATTGAAAAGTTATCGCATACGACTTTATACACACAAGTTCGCCCCAGCCGTAGAGCTCTTCAACTCTACGCCAAAGAAAGAACTGCTTCCTCTACGAAGATTTTTTCTCCAAATGTCGGTCATCTTTTGTGTTACCTTATCAGACTTTTTTTTTAACAGCTGCACACTGAAATTGCATAATAAGAAGAGGGGAAAAGGCAAGCAGGTCTTTACCTCATCAATATGAAAGAATGCAGGCCACCAGGAGGAATGTGGTGAGTTGCCTAAAGTCCAAAAAAACAAAACAAAAAAAAACTGGTAAGCTCACCAGCAGCCCCATTGACAAAAGAAGGATTTGATTTTTATGGCGAGTGAACCATGAACCAATCTCAGGTACATGATCATACAAAATAAATAAATAATCTAATTCACTTAATGATGGTCTTTACCTATCCATGTCAACATAAAAAAGAACTGTTTTAAACATTACACTCTATTTTTTGATAGATAAAAAATCTCTCAATTCCTATCCTAGAATCTACTTATACGGTGTACACCTCTGTGATCATTATCCCCACAGACCATTTTAAAAAGTGTTATGGTCCAACATTGCTGTATGGACATGTATTAACACCTAACATCCCATATGACCCACCATCTCTGTATGGCCATATAATAACAGCCAACATCTCTGTATCCCATTTTATAAAGTTTTATGGTCCAACATCTCAGTATGGACATGCAATAACACTCAGCATCTCTGTATGATTCAGCAACTCCCTATGGTCCCAGAATAACTGTATAGAATCCTTTAAGACTAACATGGACACAATGCGTCTTACCTCTATCGTAATCGTAAAAATAATGTGTTGTTTTGAGAAGTACTGAGGCCAGACCAGCAAAATTAATACATGTATATATATACACTTATTAAATCCAACAACACTTATGAACAACAGCAGATAGGGTGACCTTTTTTAACAGTTTTTACTTTGCACAAAATGACCACTTAATGAAAAGTGAGTATAGAATAAGCCCTGACACCATCATGAGTGTGATACAGACAACAACAGATGCCATGATCAGCCAGTCATCGCAGGTCCACTGGTCACAGCAACACTGAAAAAGATAGAAAGTACAGAAATTCTGTCAGTGCGGTTATTTTAGTTATGACTTGCTCGATATGCAATTTAATGATAAATTTACTTACCCGGTTCTTCCACGACAATAACTCTCTCATTTTGCACTGCCCTTCACCTTGAGTTGGGATGGCGGTCTGGAGGGAGGCTTCATCATAAGGAGAAGAAAAGAGTGTTAAAATCAAAGCAAATTTGATTCATCTAAATCTTTAATCAACTTGACCAACAACATAATAGGTGTCTTTCTTACTGCAACGACTGGTGTCTGTGGCACCTGATCAGGGCTGTTCACCCTTTGGGGCATTTCTCTTTTTAAAGAAATGAAAGAATATATATTAATGTTCCAATAGAGCACCTTTGGGATGTAGTTGAATGGGAGATTTGCATCATAAGATGAGGTAGGATAGGATAAGAATTAATTACGTACAGTCTTTGTAGGCATGACAGCGCCTCTACAGAAGTTTAGTACTCAGTAAAACAATCAACCTGTCTGTCAATGTCTATACTCATCTGTTTCCAGCAGCATATTCCAATCTGTGCGTTCAGCTTGATCCTTAGAACTCGAGCCTCAGGTATCCATTTAGGTGTGAAGGTTTGGTTGCAGGCTGCAAGTGGTGGTAAAGGCAGTGGCTCTCCTTGAAACTAACTTTGACGTTGGCATACAACTGAATCAAGGGTTTATTTTCTGTGGTAGGACAATTAACAAACTGTGTAAATCCAGTCAGGCGGGAGGAAGAAACAGTGGAAGTCTCCTGATATTCTCCTGACTAGATTCTCTTCACATAAATGTGTCTTATACCAACTGCCAATAATTCAATATCTGAACAACACATTTTCTCCTTGACAGTAATATGTGCAGGATTACACCATCTCAAATATATGTCCATTTCCAACCCTTCACCTTTGCACCAGTATGGCAATCATGAAAACACCTCTTCATCTAAGCTGGAATAGGGTGGTATCCTCCAGACTTGCTTCGTTTTATGAAGAAAAAAAAAAGCACTTCTCTTGAATAAACTCTTCAAAATATCATCGTCAGTATATCATCTCCATCGCTTTGCACAGTACATCCAGAAATGGATGTGCAGGTGACAAATTTGCATAACTCGTGATGCTATCATGTCAATATGGACCAAAATGGAATGTTTCCAACGCACATTGAATCTATGGCTGAGGTCGACAATTCTGAAGGCAAGCGGGGTCCAACCCAGTACTGCTTAAAGGTTTACCTGATGGGTAATAATAAGGTATATAAAAGGTTAAAACACCCAACCACACATTTAAGAACCTAAATGGTTAAAAAAAAAAAAAACTGAGTTTGAAAAAGGAAAAACTTACACAGCCTTAATGTAGGTGGTGCTATAGGCACCAAATTTGACAGGTAGGTAGCTGGGCTACGTCCGCACCCAGAGGTACTTTTTTCCATGGTGCTGTTGCTTCCCTAGCCAAAGATACAAGATCTACCTAAATCAATTTACTATACTTTTGTGTTTCCCAACTCCACAGTAGTTACAGATATGGTAATTGCCCCAAGTTTGTGACACATTTTGTTTCTCTTTTTCCAGGCGGTGAGGTGGTTGGATAAGGGTAAAGATCATGAATTCGGTGTTGAAGAAAAATAGGTAATAATAGAAGCTACAACCACAGTAGTTTAATAAGCAATCTGATTGGTCAACTAGACATTTGAATATGCTCAAAAACAGCACCTAACTATCAATTGAAAAATAACCCATCATATCATCACTCTGCCTGTAACTTATTTACTGAAACTGTGCTGGTTGCGGCTGTAACCTTCAAAAGCCAGTGTTGCTCACAGAACAAAAAAAACAAGTCTGATGAGGACTTCATAATATATCATTTGTTTATTTAATAGCCTATTATGGGTTTTTGATTTAACTTATTTATTTTGTTTGCTCTTAAACTTTTTCTACATAGGCTGAATATCCATTTGTAGGCCTACACTGGAATCATCTTTTAATGAACAAATCTGTGATAACCCTGATCTTAAAACAAAAAAACCAGAAAAAAACAGAATGGTTGATTAGTAAAAGCCTCTAAAAATGTCTTGAAAAAATGTCTTGAAATGATATTCCTGTTCAGCTTTGACCTCACTGTACGCATCTCTCCTCTCTCTCAGCTGGCGTGGTGAGTCTGTGACAGCGTGTACACAGCAACATCTAGGTTGCTGTGGCCATTACTAAGGAAGATCTACTTTCTGTTGGACATAAAAAGTAGCAGAAAGTGATGCCAATGGACCGCGGTGCAAGCCCATTGGTCCGAAGAATGAAAATCAAGAACCATGAAGAACCGTTTGTACCTCACACAAACAGTGAGCTCTGTGAATAAAGGCAAAGTAGCTGTAAATGCATCTCAAGGTGCAAGCGTGTGGCATAGCTCGTAGGCCGCCATCACATCCAAGCCACATTAATGTGTTTGTCTTTTCCTGGAGGCTTTTCTGCCTGCCAAAGTGGGGATCATCAAGTGTCAAAGTGACTGATCCTGGCTTAATGTGCAGTCTCTTGCTGCCATCTAGTGGCCCTGGCATGAAAACACATTTCAACTTCCTCCTCTCATAAATGACTGCTCTGAAGACATCAGCAAGATATGACTGCCAGTGCTTTGCATAGGTCATGTAAACAAGATGTTTTCTCTATCATTTATGCAGAGTATTATTATTGCCCTTGAATATTTAAACAATGTTGAATGACAGTAGCCACAGTTATAATCATGATTACTCTAACAGTAAAAAACACAATCCAAACTATGTTTTTAAGGCCAGTTTTTATTTTTTAAATTCTCTTTCCACTGTCCTCATTTCCGCTCCTCCTTTTCCCCCTCATCGATGCCATCAGCATCCATTCATTTTAAAGACAAAGAGAATAATAATTGTGTGACCATGTGAGCTGTCAACAGTGTCCTGTTTGGCTTCAGCAGCCTCATCCATAGCATCAAGCACTCCCTTCAGCAGCTCCCACGTTCACCTCTCCCTCACAGGGAGTCTGAAGACCTCCATGCTGGGGCCCGGACCCCCTACATTGGTCTTCTCCTGGCCAGAAGGCCAGCAATGGTCCTGGCCAAGGGCTTGTTATTCTGTTTAAAAACATAGGATAACAGAAGTTTGTTTGAATTTAGTTGTAAGCAGATGCACATCTCTGAGGGGTCCTAATGCAAGGAGCAATGATGTTTTTGTTAGTGTATATGTATCAGAATAAAATGCTGTATTAGGGCACCTGCCACCCACTCCCAAGTCCATAACACTTTCAGTTCCCGAGATATAGGCCAAAATGTCCCTCCAATAGAAAGGAATGAGCTGAGCCGGTGTCTGAAAATTTGCCTAAGTGTGGCGGCCAAAATGTTTCCCCCAGAATGTTTAGGAGCATGTTTCCCTATTTGGAGTCGACTGATACCACTTTTGGAGGACTGTTCCCTAACCCCTAACACTTAGTTTTACTGTGTAACTGTAACTAGTTCTTTTCAGTTGGTCATGGGCAGGTAGGAACCTAAGGTCAAAGGTCAGTAAAAGTATGTTAATCGTTTATGCTTAGATACACTGATCAGGCGTAACACTGTGACCATTGACAGGTGAAATGAAATGAATGAATGCTGGGTCAGAACATCTCCAAAACTGCACCTCTTGTGGGCTGTTCCCTTTCTGCAGTGGTCAGTATCTATCAAAAGTAGTCCAAGGAAGGAACAGTGGTGAACCAGCGATAGGGTCATGGTCAAGGCTCATTGATTAACGTGCAGGTCTGAAATTGATATCTGTACTTTGTCACAAATGACTGTAGTGTGTTATATGTGCGGGTGTGTGCTATGGTGTCTCCCTGCCTGTACAGCTGTGAAAATGAATTTCCCCCATGGGGACAATAAAGTAACTAACTAACAGAGCGAAGGCTGCCCTGTGTCGTCCAATCCAACAGACAAGCTACTGTGGCTCAAATTGCTGAAGAAATTTGCTCTGTCAGTGCCAGTGTGCTCTGGCGCATGCTCTGCTCTGACAGCACAGTCTGTATTCGCGTCTTGCAATACTGACAGTGAGAGCAAATTTCCCCTGGGGGACAATAAAGCATCAATTGAATTGAATTGAATTAATGCTGGTTCTGATAGAAAGGTGTCAGAATACATGCATCACAGTTTGTTGCATATGGAGCTGCATAGCTGCAGACCAGTCAGGATGCCCATGCTGACTCCTCTCCACTGCCAAAAACGCCAACAATGGGTAGCAGGCATCAGAATGGACCACGGAGCAATGGAAGAAGGTGGCCTGGTCTGAAGTCATTTTCTTTTGTCGCATGTGAATGGCTGTGTCTTGTGCGCCTGCACCAGAACACATGGCACCCAGGATGCACCTAAGGAAGAGACAGCTTCATGGCGACGATGTGATGCTTTGGGCAATGTTCTGCTAGGAAACAGATCCCTGCCACATCCATGTGGATGTTACTTTGACATATACCACCTACGGAAGCATTGTTGCAGACCATGTACACCCTTTCCTTAAACTTGCATTCCCTGATGTCTTTGGCCTCTTTCAGCAGGATGTCGTTGTGCCACAAAGCAAATGGTTAGGAATGGTTTAGGGGTCTGGGTAGGTCCATGCCTCGACGGGTCAAACTGTTTTGGCAGCAAAGGCGGACCAACACAATATTATGAAGATGGTCATAATATATAGCTGATTGGTGCAAATGGAAAAGGTCATGGTCAGGTGTGAACAAAGGTGGAAGCAATAATGAGGAGGTAGTGAAGAAATTTTACAATAATTAAATGTAGCTTTTGCTGACTCCCATCTAGCAGAGTTGTTTCTGTGTGATAAGTCTAGGTATGCTCTGCTGGTTGACCATTCTAGACAGTTGTTTGTTTAAAAATTAACAATTAAAAATAATAAACACAAACAAGTTAACCATGCCATTCTTTGTGGGTTTTATTGACTTTGCACTGCTCAGACAAAGACTTATAAACCCTGATGTGAGTTTGGGTTTAAGTCCCAAACCACTGGGCTGCAGTCAAATTCTTGACTGATTGGGTGCTTCCATAAAAAATTATCAGAATTACAGTGTCCAAGGAAGGCAGCGACTTGTTGCTGACAACAAAACAGGAACCATTCACAGTGCATACATGATACACCAGAAAATGCTCAAAATTGTACTGGCTCTTGTCCTCTTTTTATGATTTGAGCTGTTTCACGTCTCTCTGATTGACTGTTAGTCTGTCAAATTTTCCATTAAAACATTGGTTCGTTTAGATGTCTATCTTTGGGCTCCTCAAAAAAATACACTATTATCTTGGCATCACAGTAAGCATGAACATAACATCTACTCCATAATTTAACCACTAGCTGACCAGGGGTGAGTGTGTCCAGGCCCTCCTGTGAGAAAATCTCAGCAGCTATGACCAGGGGTGGTGTCCAGAGCCTACCATGGGATCTGGCCGGCGTGGCCAGGGGTGAGTGTCCAGGCCTCCCATGGACCCTCAGCTGCAGCTGGGGTAGATTGAAAAATTGAGAAAAAAGCAGTCATGGTCATCTTATCACATGAAACAATAACATAAAACAATAACAATGACAATGACGTTACATAAATAAAACCACATTCAAAATATTTTGTCCTTTTTTGTCTTTTTTTGGCTGATAGAACGCAAAACCCTAATTCCAAGGTTCAATTCTGGGGTCCATGCATTTTTGTTTTGGGTGACACTCTGGGCAGCTGAATCAGAAGACAGGCGCCAACATTGTCATCTGTGAACTTCGTCATCATTTCGGCGTTAGTACAGAGTCTGGGTTCATACTGCGTGAGCTGGAAATCGCAGTGAAGATTCATTGCAATATCGACCGCAGGTAAACAGATAGCAACAATGCAACACAGTGCTCATAAACAGCAAGACACAGGGGTCCAGCTGACACAACAGCGAGCATGTTCTTGTTGATAGCATCTCAGTGACAGAAATCGTCTGCCAGCCTTGCAGGCTTGAATCTCTGTAGAAACACCGAGATCAATGCTGTCCAACAAAGACACCATGTACCCATGTTCTAATGTCAGCCTGGGTTCACAAATGTGTCACCCTTCATCTGTTTATGAGCATAAAATATGTTACATTTTGCATGTTGCCCTATCCTGACACACTGCACTATTTCATATTTACCCATGAATCACTGCGTTTTAATCCACAGTATGATTTGACCTCTGTGCCTACTGTAAAACCTTCTATAGAATGAGTGACAGTGGATTCCTACAGATGATGACTGATGGTAACATATTGGTTCTCAGTCCTATTCATAAAGCAGTTCAAACACTACGGATGACTACTTGACTCCATATTCTTTTGCAGCCATTTTTGTGGCATATCTTATTATTTAGAGATTTTCAAGTTACTTAATAAAAAAGGGTCATGAGTGAGATATGATATAATTTGTAAGCATGTTTGTATATTCTATTGATAAACTGTAATTTATTCTTGTTTCTGCTACAACTGCTCCTTCAAATTTAGATTAATAACTGTTATTTGACCTCCTGACCTCCTGTTGAGAGGAAAAAAACATGAGGATACATTGGATACATGTCAGATACATTGGTCACCTGTTACCAGAACCAAAATCTCTCCCTAACATTAAGGAAGACTGTTGTCTTTCCACCATTGTCATTATTTCACTTCATTTAAGTCACAGCAATTAGAAAAAAAAGTTGTTTCCTGTCAATTTCAAAACATTTAGTTTAGTAGCTTTAAGGTTAAGTGCATATGGGAAATAAAAAGTCACTGATTTCTTTTTTGTTAAATATGAAATGAATTACTTAAGCCTTTTCATTGTGTTATACTGTACCTCAAGCTTTGTATATGTGGTTGAATGGAGCTGAACCCCATAACCTGAGACCTTGAGTTTGAGATGGGTCAGTCTCAGGTGCTCCCCAAGTTGTGGGGTCAGCTCCACGGCCTGCTCCCTCCAGAGGCAAATGTTTGCTTGTTTTTTGTCCTATGGAGGATAAGACAATATGATGTGTTAGTATGCTGCCTAAACCATAATAACAACAAGTAAATACAATGCATTAAGAAACTAAGGCTGTAGCAAAAGGAGTGGATTTTGGAGGTGAATCCCTAACAACAGCAAACATAGCTGTCAAATAAATATGGCTCAGTAAAGGGAAAATCTGAAATGAAATGATTTTGAAATGTTTTGGAGTAGATCCGTAAAGTTTGCCTAGCCTACTTAACTCAAGTAAAGGTAGGCCTCCTTAAGAAAGTGTAGGCTATTACCCGTTTATTACAGTAGGATATGCCTTTTTATTTGCTCATTTAATTACTTTTTACATCTTTTTGTCTGTCTCTTCAAGTCTTCTGTGTTTGTTCTGTATTATTTGGATTAATATGTTATGAAAAAAGCAGAGATGGCAAAAATACATCAGCCTACCTCCTGCAGTGTGAGTTTTTTCAGTGGAATGCTGTCTTTTCCACTTCTCACCTCCTTGAATGTAGACACCTGAAAAACAGGACACATTCATATTAATTCCACCTTTTATACCAAGCTCTTCAATTTTATTTCTTTAATACTATAACAACAAATGCAAGAAAAAGCAGCCATGATCAGGATATGATTTGAAGAATCAGGAGAGGTCAATGACAAAGAAAACACTGAAAGGTCAAAAACTGCTGTAAAGTTTCTTAGAGTTTCTCCTTTGAAAGACTGAAAGAAGGACCTGGCTCAGTTCTTCAAATTTCTTTAGAAGCTTGAATATCACATCTTTAGTATCCTATTTGTTTGCTTATTTCCCTTTGAGAGTGGCCTTGCTGATGCAGAATTATGAATTGATGGCATCATTGCCAGTTTCTTAGAATAAAAGAGAGAAATTAGAGAATTAACTTACCTCCACAACTTCTCCTTCAACAGTGAGAAGCTCCTGTTGGTTACTGCAGGCCCTCAGGGGGGTCAGCAGCGATGCTGGTGCCAACAGAGCCTCTGCCTCTCTCTTGAGTTCCTCAGACACACTGATATTTGTAGAGTGGAAAAACAGCATGTCCTTTGTTATATTTAAGGAGGAGAGGTGCCTCTAAGTGTATATCCCCTGATTATATAGGCATTTCCCTCAGAAACCTTGGGGGCCAACTCTTCAAACACTGTGAACTTGGCTGTGGAGGCCCCATCTGTGACGGCCGCCACAGCATTTTTCTTTTTGGTCATTGCAGCTTTTGCAGTGTTTTCATGGAAGGTCCAAGACAGGACCTTCGCCTGCTCCACCTTTGCCACCACAAAAAGGTGGATGGGTGGCGGTTTAGAATATGGTGTTTCTGGCACCGTCCACAAAAGTTTCTTTAAGGCCATTCTGAAATGATAAATACACAGAAAAAGGTCATACAGGTGAGTGGGTGATTTTTATTTAGGCTTCTGATTGACTGGTTGATACAGCCTATCATTTATTTATTTGCTAATGGAATATTTATCTATTTAAACAGTTATTCAATGTGTAAGCATATTGGTTAATATTAGATTTTAGACAGTATTAGACAGTTGTTTTTTCTACTACAGTGTTCTTTAATCCTAGCAGAATGATGACAGCTTCAGTTGGCTCTCCAGACAATGAATGAAAGGTAATGAAAGACCATTATAAAACATGATTAAAGGTACCTGGGGTGCCTATAATAATAGAATATGACAGTGTGAGACATCCCAGGTGCTGGGTTATTTGAGCACAGAAATGTAGTTTAGTAGCAAATTTTGTCCACAATGAATGGAAGTCAGTGCAATGTCCTGACAAGTATACCTGCGCAAAACCTGTGTATTGATAATCCCGTTTGTTGTTGTTGTATTACTTAGGGATGTGATCATTCAAACAGTCACACTGTGGGGATTTGCGTGCCTTTGGACACACAAAGCAGTCTATAACTATAATGAATTTCAACAGGGTGGAAAGTAGCAGTACTGTCCTTAAGTACAATGGTGAGGTTACTACTTTTTTGCTGCTTTCTGCTCCTACATTTCATTAGTAACACTTGTGATGATGCCTTAGAGATGCTATTTTTGTCCTGCTAGGTTTCATTCAACTAGCAAAGGGTTTATTTACCTTTTCATTTTGTATTCCAATTTTCTTCAATTCTTTATGCTTTTTAAAATGTTCAATTTTGTCTACAATTTTATTACAAGTAGATAACTTAAGCTGTTGGTTTAACTTTCAGCTTCTGCATCTACCCTTTCTCTCTGCTAATTTCAGCCATTTAAACTTCCAAAATTACTTTTGCCTTTCAAATTTTAAGTTTTCAATTTCAGCCTTTTCAACTTTTCTTCTGCATTTCAACAGTAATTTCAGCCATTTAACAGCTTGTTGCTGGCCAGTCCATTCGAAGCTCTCCAGCATTCACATGCATTTCACAGGAAATGCATTTTCTAATTAATCCTTTGATGTTTGTGGATATAAATAGAGAGAAAGTTAAAATGGAGAAGTGGGCAGACATCAGTGTGATTGGATGCTTTCACTGCAACCCTGGCAACCTTTGGCTTGGTAAGTTTAGCATGTGATTATTAGCATTTGATTGTTAGCATTTGATGGCTAACAATTGACTTTAGCTATTTTCTCAATGCATTTGATTGTTAGCATTTGATTTTCCACTTCATAGCTAGTAATTGCTATTGTCATGATGATTTATTGTCAGTTCTATAAATGACAATTTTATCTGTTTAGTCAGTAATATCATTTTCAATTGCAGGCTCAGCAAAATGCCCTTGTGCCCACTTTGCTCATTCAGTGCTTTGAATAAGCACCTGAAGAGCATTCACAATGTCGCCAACAACAGTGAGCGCCAAATCTTACTTAACCATGCGGCAGGTAGGGTAAATATTCGGGCTTCCTCCTGCCCCGTCAGTGGCTGCACATACCTGCTGACCCGCCTGGACTGCCATATACGGCAGGCACACACAGAGATGTCTGTTTCTGAACAGGCATCGATGATGGCAGGGGCCAGACGGCAAGCTACAAGAAAGCTTCTGGCTGACCTCCAGGCCACAGACCCAGACCCACCAATGGCCTCCACCCTCGCCCTGGAGGATGACGTGTTTGAGGAGATCCAGGACAGCCCAGGACCCCCATCCCCAGAGTACAATTGTGGCGATGAGCGGTGTTGGGAGCAACGCCGCATATACACGGTGGAGCTGGACAAACTCCGGCAGCAGAGAGACAGCCTACTGCAGGACACTGGGGTGCTGCGCTCAAAGCTGCAACTGCATGAGCGGAGGAGCAAGACACCAAAGGGGCGGAGCACCCCAACTGACCATGCTACGGGGCAGAAGGTGGGTCTCGGTCTGCCCTATTTGTCAGTGCTCTTTTCTGTCTCTACACGAGTTACTACTTATGTTGAATGTTACTTATCTTCACAGGAGCATGTTGAGGAACCCAAGCAGCTCCAGCAGCAGACAGAGGAGCAGCAGCAGCAGGAGCAGTGGCAGGAGGAGGAGGTGAAGCAGCCAAAAGTAACTCCGGTCAAGAGACCGTTTAAGAAGGCGAAATATTCCCCAAAGTCCTTTGGCCCTTGGAGCTCTGGCCAGGGCAGAGGGAATAGGATGAGGCTGATAATGCTGCTGGCTAGCATGGGTAAGTGAATTTTGTAGCACTATAATTGGGCATCACAGACCTGTTATTTCTCAATCTTGTGTGGCTGAATGCCACTTGTCCCTCTAAGAAGTTGGACGCCGACTGCACGGGGCCGTGTAA